>ML782551.1:432763-457531 GCA_009831015.1 Picea engelmannii | reverse complement strand
TTCCCTCATAAAAGAGGGTTTCCTTCTAGGGAAAAAAACCCTAACATAATCTCTACCGTTAGATCTGCGACCTTATAATGAACGGTCTAGATTTACAATGAAATTACAATATACTTTTATAAGGCAATTTTTGCTTCGGGGGCCCGCTTGCCCCCAGACCCCCCAGCTAGGGGGATAGGCCCCCCAGACCCCGCAGAGGGGGTACCCCCCCTCTGCACTCCCCCGCATGGAAGAGTGTACATACTTCTGGGTGTAAATACTTCATGGGGTATAAACACGGCTGAAAGCAAGGACCTCTGAATCAGGAAGATAATCAGGCTCCACAACCAACAACACTAACATCGTTACTTATCCCGAGTCACTCACAAACTCCTACATCTTTTACTTCCTTTTCCAATTCTTCATACATATCTGCTTAGCCTAGTTTCTCTTCTCCGTCATGGCTTCCACCATCTACGTGGTTACTGAAGGTCTCAATGTTTCTCCTCCAAGCCTATTTTTTCTATGTGTAGTTTTGTTGCGTCGATTTCCACAACCAAATGCTCTGCCTTTTCCTGCATGGGCTCAAAATGAGCCTATCTTGCAATTTTTTGTTCCTGCATTGCTTTCTCCTCTACTTGTAGGCTCTTCATTTATGTCGCAATCTTGATTTTCTTAGGCAGCGACATTTTCTTACGTCATTGTTTTATATATTCCATTACTACATGAAGTTTATCTTCCCTTCCTTCCAAGTCTTGCAAGATCCCATATTCTAAGAGTTGTGTCCACAGTTGGGTGCTCTTCTCCAATGACTCTATTATTCTTTGTATCATCTGTGTTATGCTTTCTGTAGATGTTGTTGTATATTTCTCTCGTTGCGCTCTAACTTCTGGAGGCGTAATGGGTACTGCATGCTCCTCCAACTCCTTTATCTGGCCCTTGTACTTCTCCAAGGCCTGTGCTATTTTCCACATATTTTCTTTAGTGGATACTCCCTCTGAGTCTACGTTGTCTGGGATGGTTTGAAATACTACGCCAATGTACTTCTCCATCTTCTCTAATTTTTTTTGTGCTATCTTCGTTTCCTTCCTTTCTTGGTTGATTACTTCCTTCATGTGATATTCTCCTCCTGTGTTATCTGTACGTTCATTGCATCAGACCTTTCCCTGGACTGAATTTCTTGCACGATGCTAATCTGTAGTTTATGCAAATCCTTTGTCAGGATCTTGGGAAATGACAAGTCCAATGTCTCAATGTCCTTCAGGGGCATATGTGTTGTCTCCTCATCAATGAACAACATAGCAGGGATGATGATAAAATTAGCACTCCCCTATGCTATAATTTTCATTGTTTCTCCAACGGGAACTCCTTCCTTAGTTTGTGTTGGTTTGTCTTTTGATGGCTTCTCTACCCTAATCCTCAACTGCTCCAGTGAAGTTTTCACTTCCTGTACTTGCTCCAGAATCGAAGCCCTATGGTTCTCGACATTCTCCCACACCTCTAACAATCGATCTTTGATTGTTGTGGCTATTATTTCCACATCATCTGTTGTCAATGATGTTTCCAATGGTTTTATGTGGGCCTTCGCCTTCCTCTTGGAGCCACTTGCTTTCTCCCATGTTCTCTTCTTTTATTTGTTTGATGGCTCAGATGCCTCTGGAATCTATGTATCCATGCATATATCCTGGCCAAATTATTCCTCCATAGGTATATCATGTGTCTCCATTTGTACTTCTTATGTGTGCACCTGTTATGTTGTTCCTCTTGGTGCCTTCTCTATGCGTGGTGGATCTCGTGTAGAACCACGCTGTGATTTATTCTTTTTCCTTCTTTTCTTTTGTATGGGGATGTTTTCCCCCACTTGGCCTTGTGCGACATTCATACTTTTTCTCGCACCATTTCTGCTTGTCTATTGTAGGAGGATTGTTTTGTCCTACGTATGAATTTGTACTATTGGCACTATTTTAGGGATTACTGGAAATTTCCATTCCTCAGGCCACTCCTGGACCTCCATCTATATGTCATGCAACATGACATAGTAACTTAGTTGTAGCCACTCCTTCACTAGGTCCCTCTTCACCTGCACCCACATGCTATGGTATGATGCTTGAAAATTTTCTATCTATCCAAACTCCTAGACAGTCTCTGGGGAAATCCTCCATGTGTCAGCTACGTGGCTCTGGATCTCTGACAATTATAGAGAGAATACATCATTGTTTATTTTCTTTGCCATTGGGTCTATTATGCTTCTAAGAGATGTGTAGCGAGATTCGCCACACTTTCCTATTCTCTACAGGAACATGTGTATGTCGGTTCTTTCCATCCTACAAGTGCAATGTGGATGAGTAACCACGAGTAGTGGAACTCAGAGCCCCAATCATGTGTGTCCTTGCAATCCTCGAAGAAACAATTAAAAATATAAGGGACCTAGCTCATCGAGCTCTGATTTGCGCATTGTGTTGTAGCTACTACCACTCATTTTGGTACTTCCTCCTTTCTACACTTGCGCATTAACTTGCATCCTAGAAGCCTTGTATCAAATCTCGTCGCAGGATCATTTATGTCATTGATCTTGATTCCCCCATTTCCTCTCTTTGTGCCATACTTTGCCTTGATTTCATCAGAGATGGATTTTGCTTTATTTTTATCCTCTAAGTACTTCTCTGGCTTCTCCTCATCCGTGGGTAGCCCAGTGATGGTTGTCATCAAGTCAACATTTATAGGCACTGGCCTATCCATCCTCACAATTCCTCCATGCACCCTTTCTAGGAGTTTCTTCACACATCCATTGATGTGTTTACAGTGTCCAAAGTGTGGTATATCCATCAAATTCATGATACCTATATTGTAGATCCCCAAGATCCACTACACAGGATCCAACAGTGGTGCGCCTGATGGGACCTCTCCCCTACTCTCCATATAGTTATGTTGGGCCAAATCTAGGAATTTGACTGTGTCAACCACATCATGATCATAATATTTCATGGTGTCTACTCCTCCCACCATATCATCATTTTCCTTTAATCCCTCTGGGATTCTTGTAATTACGATTTCCAATTCCACCTATGTGCGTGATATTCCTTGTGCACTGCTCTCAGCTCACTCCTTCTTCTTCCCTTGCGGGGATGATACCCTGACCTATGGTACACCCTGGTGCATTGTTTCATGCTCTTATTCTGGCTCTAGGCTCAGCTGCGCTGAATCTGTGGCATATTCTCCCTATTGTGGCCCGTTTCCCCTAGATGTGTCAGATTTTGTCCTCTCTACATCCTCCTTCGGCTACCCAGCCTCCTATGATGGGTTTCGTTCCTCCTCAAATTGCATGGTATGTGGCTCATATTTCGGCTTATGAATCTCATCCACATCCATGACTGTGAGAATGTCTTGCATCCTTCTTTGTGTCACCTGATCACTACTTCTCTTGTTTCCTGATGCAGACCGCACCCCACGCACGTCCACTTCCACCAAGACCTTCTTCTTCACTGGCCCGAAGAGATAAAGTGCTCCTCAAATCCCTTATCGGGACTTTTCCACACCCACATAATTCTCTCCTAACGATCTCCTTTTACCTATCGGAGAATCAGACCTCGCGAGATTGTGAGTCCTACACTCGGGTCTCAAAATCCCCGAAACCCAATGAATATTCGCTTTACGCCTTCCTCGCTTCTGTCAGGAATTATCCCATCGTGAAATTGGCCTTTGCGAGGTAGTGAATCACTCACCTCAAGGATTCTTGATCCCCAATCCACGATGGCACTCTCGCCACAGCCTTAGCCCCTCTGGCTACTCCTTTCCCACGTGACCTGCCAGTCTATGAGACCACGGCCCGTTCCCTATCGGAAATTCAGGCTTTGTGAAATTGAAATGCGCGGAATTCATGCCTTTGGGATCTCCGATCCCTGACTTCCAATGCCACTTGTCCTTCTTTATTATACACTGTGGCCCCACGCACTAGTCGACGATTGTCGAGATATCGCCTCTCGCGACCTCGCAAGTTTTGACGCAAATATTTATGGCTCCAACTCGTGAACCTTCGAGCTCACGATATGCCAATGCCACCTGTCGCCGTCTCCCGACGAGATTCAATCCTCCGACACCTGTACTCCACTAGGCACTTTTAACCCTGTTGAGAAATCGTGAATCGCGATTCCAAAATACACAGGACTCTTGTCTTCGGAAATCCCGAAGTGCCGAACTTCGATTCCACTGGATCCTCGGACACGTGTCCTATGGATCAACGGCTTCGATCGCGTCGGGAAATCACTAATCGTGATTTCAACGTGCAAAGTCCTTGTCTCTGGAATCTCGATTCTCCGATTCGCGATCCTTGGGATCTCTTGCCACGTGCCCCTGTTGAAATCAACGGTTGAGATCTTTTTGGGAAATCGTTGGTCGCGATGTTAAACGCGAGACTCTTGTCTCTAGAGACTTCGATCCTTCGATGAGCTGAGTCTCGACGACTCCCAGACTCCTCCCCTGCACACTAAGACTTAACCTGTGTGCAATTTTCCCAGTTCTGACGGTGGATGGGAATTTGTTGTCTTCTCCTACGAATCCTGGCCGTCGATTCTCCTTATCAAGGATTTCCTGGGATGGCTAAGAGTTCCTTCTAAGGACTTGCTTTCCAAGCCTGCGCCTACAAACTCTGCTTGACCCTTCCTCGATCCAACTTCCTTTGTTCTCCTTCACGATATTATGAAGGTGCTAAACCTACTGAGCTTTTCCACTCTGACTCCTTCAGATGGATTTGCGCGTACTCCTCGCTCTTGGCATTCAACAACTTCCCAAGTGTTGAATCCTTCTGACTCTGCGCACTTCCTGCAGTAGCAGTCTTTTATCTCCTTTTCTCAGATTAACAATTGAGACTTCTTCTTCAGCCTCTACACTCTTCACATGGCTTCAAAAACTCCCTGCAACTTCTGGGTGGATGAGAATAAGTGTTTAACTATCGAGCCCTCATCAACGCACTCCTTGCGGATGAATTCGACTACACTCTTTGCAGGAATCTCCTGGCTCAGACAGAGAAACAATTGAAACTTATTCTCTCTCAGACTTCAGTTAAAACCCTGAAATCACATGCACGGCATATACAAAGAAAATGCATAACCAGAAAACAAACATTCATGAGCACACAAACCACATACACAGAGAAACAACATTGGCCATGAATTTGAATCAGAACTTTCTTCTATTAATTCAAATGCCTGTACATGGGTGCTCTTCACAAGTTTCTCTGCTTGCTCTTCTCTTCTGAATGCTTTATTCTAATGTTACAATGATACAATGAGGGTGTCTATATCTGTTTTCCCTCTCGAACTCTAAAACTGTCTAATCTAGAAATAAAATCCTATCTACCTGCATTAAATCTATTAAATGCCTCCTATCTATTTCAGACAAGAGCATATGGCTCGAGGTCTGATACAACATACAAAAGGCACTCCTTCATAAATGAATCATTAAAGACTTGAGCTACAATCCCAAAGAACTTTCAAAATTTGGGTTTGTTTCTCCAGCTGAACTTTCGCTTGATGTGTTGGCTCGCTTGCTAAGTTGGCGATGCTCCTGCATCATACTCCTTGGCTTGAAAATTTTCATGGGCTCCTGTCCATGAGCTCCTGCATGGTCTATCCATGCTTTAGGATAACTGCTTCTGTCTCCCAGCTGGCATCTTCCACTGGATGATTCTTCCATTTCACCAGATACTCGAAGTATTCCTTTCGTCTGGTCTTTTTACTTACCCTCTTGTCAAGTATATATTCCATCTGTGGCCTATCAGCAATCGGCATCTTCTTTTGCCACTGTACTCCTGGTTGTTCATCACTTTCAGCTCCTGCTTCCTCGGCCTTATATGGATATAAGTCTGAGACATTGAATGTCGAAGATATCCTGATCTCATCCGGCAACTCAATTTCATAAGCATTTTCTCCCAACTTCTTTAGGACTCTTCATGGCCCAATTTTCTTCATCTTCAGCTTGTTGTATGTTCCCCTTGGGAACCTTTCCTTCCTCAGATGTGCCAGAACTAGATCACCAACTTCGACCTGAAGTTGTCTTCAATGTTGATCCACTCTGCGCTTATATTCCTGATTCGATTCCAGCAATCGCTGCTTCACTCTGCTGTGAAGTTCTTCCATCGATTCTGAAAACTCTTCAGCGCTTGCACTTTTAGTCATTATCTACTCTGAATCCCTTAGTTCAGATACTCCTCTTGGTTGTCTGCCATATACAATCTCAAATGAACTTTTTCATGTGCTTATGTTCACTGAATCGTTGTAAGCGAATTCTGCATGTGGTAACACATTATCCCAGCTGTTGTGGTGCTCTGTCACTAGGCTTCTGAGTAAATCTCCCAAACTCCTATTTACAACCTCTGTTTGCCCATCCGTCTGAGGATGATAGGTTGAACTAAACATCAAGTTAGTTCCGATTTTCTTCTAGAGGGTCCTCCAGAAATGTCCAATGAACTTTGTATCCCTGTCTGAAACTATGCTTCTGGGTAAACCATGAAGTCTAACGATCTCCTTGAAGAACAAATTCGTTATATGAGTCGCATCGTTGGTCTTCTGGCATGGAATAAAATGTGCCATTTTGGAAAACCTGTCGACCACTACAAAGATCGAATTATGTCCTCTTTGCATCCTCGGTAATCCCAATATGAAATCCATGATGATTTCATCCCACGGCCTCTCAGGTATGGGTAATGATTGATAGAATCCTGCATTCTGCTTTCTGCCCTTCGAATGCTGGCAAATTCTGCACCTGTCAACAAACTTCTTGACATGTGTGCGCATCTTCGACCAAAATTATGCTTCGCTCAGCTTTGCAAATGTCTTGTCGTGGCCAAAGTGTCCAGCTAATCCACCACTGTGCTTCTCTTTTAGCATATTCTCCCTCATGGAGCAGTTCGGAATGCATAACTGATTTCCTCTGAATAACAGTCCATTCTGGATCATGTAATCCATCCACGGGCTTCTGTCTCTGAGAACTGGGTTCTCAGCTGCCTCGTATGCCTCTACAAAATCTGCATCACCTGCATACATGTCTTTAAGATTTTCAAAACCCAATGTCTTGACTCGGAACTCCTGCAGCAATAAACACTTCCTGCTCAAAGCATCAGCCACTTTGTTAGCAGTACCTGAAATGTGTTTAATTACAAATGTAAAATTCTGCATATACTCTACCCATTTTGCATGTTTCTGATTCAGCTTCTCCTGCTGAGTCACAAACTGTAATGCATGATTATCACTATACAGAACAAATTCTTTCGAGATCAAGTAATGCCTCCACTTCTTCAACGCATGTATGATGGCATAAAATTCTTTACCATATGTTGAGTACTTCACTTTTGCCTCATCCATCTTCTCGCTGAAATATGCAATTGGTCTGTCCTCCTAGATCAAGACCGCTCCTATGGCAAAGCCACTTGCATCACATTTTACCTGGAATGTCTTCATAAAATCTGGCAACACCAAAACCGGTTGTTCGGTGATCTTTCGCTTCAACAGATTGAAGATATTCTCTGCCTCTTCAGTCCAATGAAAAGATTTATTTCTTTTCTTGACAGTATCCATCATTGCTACGCTAATTCCACTGAAATTCCTGATGAATTTTCTGTAGAAACTTGCCAATCCGTGGAAACTTCTCACCTCGAAAGTATTTCTTGGTGATGGCCAATTTTTAATCACCTCCACTTTACTTGGATCCATCTTCAATTCATTTGCCGATATGACAAACCCTAAGTAAATGAGTTATGTTTTCATAAATGAATATTTCCTCACGTTGACCAACATCTTCTCTTACTGTAGCTTCCTCATTACTGCAGCTAAATGCTTCAAATGTTCTTCTCTTGTTTTGATGAAAATCAATATGTCATCTAAATAAACAATAACGAACTTACCAATGAATTCTTTCAGCACTCCATTCATCAGTCTCATGAATGTACTTGGTGCATTCGTCAAACCAAACAGCATGACTAGCCATTCATACAACTCTTCATTGGTTTTGAATGTTGTCTTCCATTCATCGCCTTCCCTCATGCGAATTTGATGGTATCCGCTTTTCAAATCAACCTTTGAAAAAAAAATTGCTCCACTTAAGCAGTCCATCAAGTCATCCATCTGTGGCAATGGAAACCTGTACCTGATGGTTATCTTGTTAATAGCTCTGGAATCAGTGCACATTCTCCAACCTCCATCCTTCTTTGGACTCAGTACCGTTGGAACGGCACACGGAATTAAACTTTCCCTGATTAGGCCTTTGTCCAGCAGATCCTATACCTTCCTTTTGATCTCCTCATTCTCCTGCGGCATCAACCTGTACACTGCCTTATTCGGTAAACTGGCCCCTGGTATGAGGTCTATGTGATGGCTCACGCTCCTCATCGGCGGCAACGAATGAGGTAATCCATCTACCACCATATCAACGAACTCTTCCAGCAGTTCCTGAATTTCCTCTGGCAGATCATGCACTCTTGTGCTGATAAAAAAAACCCTTGGTTTCCTGACCACAAAGAATTGTGGATCTTCCTTCTTCTTTACTTCTGCCAGAATTTCCTTCCCACTCATGAGAAGTACCCTATTGTTAACTTCCGGTTTCACCTCCTTATTTTTTATCGGAAGTAACATGTGTGTTCTCCCATTCTTTTCCAAAGTGTACGTATTCATCTTCCCATCATGAATTACGTTCTTGTCATATTGCCATGGTCTGCCTAGCAATAAATTACATACATCCATAGGAATAACATCATAGAGTATTTTATCATTATATCCTCCTATCTTGATGTCCACTAAGCACTGTTTAGTGACACTCACCTGATGTCCCTTCTGTAGCCATGAAACTTTGTATGGACTCGGATGATCAGTTGGCTCCAACTCTAATTTTTCCACCATCTCGGTTGAAATGAGATTGTCGGTGCTTCCACTGTCCACAATAACCTTGCATTTCCTGTCTTTGGTTTTGCATGCGGTTCTGAATAGTCTGCTTCTCTGAGCTATGTCCTCCACCTCCTTCTCGGGTGTTAAGAGAACTTTATGCATCATCAGTGACCTTCTGTCTTTTGCGTCTTCTGCTTCAGCAGCTCGCCTCTGTGCCTCGGTGATGTCAGCTTCTCCTTTATCTGTCTTCCTATCTGGACAGTCAACTTCTTTGTGCCCATTTTTCCCACATGTGTAACATGTGATGATTCCTCCTCTGCTTCTTCCTCTACCTCTGGTACGAGGAAAAGTATTAACATCAGCGTATCCTCCACTCTGTTCTTCCTGCTACATTCGTTGTTCAGCGTGATGACCTCACTGAGAACTTCCACCTCTTTCCATTCTGGTCTGAGGCTTCTTCCAGTCATCCTTAGATTTCTGGAACCTCTCTTGGGCAACTGATTTTCCTCTTGGTTGTATCTTGCCTCTGCCTTGCTGTGCTGGCTTACATATTAGCTTCTCTTCTGCCTTCAACGCCATCTGATACGCATCCTCCACCGTTCTGATGTTTGTCATACTCATCTCATCCTAGATATCGTATCTTAAGCCATTCATATACCTGGCAACTTTTTCATCATCGCTCTCCCGATGACCTGCTCTGATATTGAGCTTATAAAATTATTTGGTATACTCCTTCACCATCATCAGCTTCTGTCTCAGGTTTTGCATTCTCCTGAACAGTGTGATTTGATAATCCCTTAGGATGAACTTTACCTTCATCTTTGCAATCATTCGATCCCAGCTTTTGATCTTTTGTTTACCTTTGGAATGTCTATCTGCCTAAAGCTCGTCCCACCATAATGTTGCGTGTCCTTTCAATTTAGTGACAACATGCCTTACCTTTTTATCCTCTTCGATATCCTCATAATCGAAGTAGGTGTCAAGAGCTCTAATCCAGTCCAACAGCTCTTCTGCATCCAGACTTCCTTCATAGACTTGAATGTCCATTTTTGTCTTTGAACTCATCTGGACGATAGCTTTAATCAATCGCTCATTGGCTGCATCTTCGGCTGCAACTTGTCCTTGTTGTTCAGCTTCCACTTCGCCTTCAAAGTCACTCAAGTCTCCAGCACTGGCTGTGCGTCTCTGCACTGCTTCCATATCTTCCAATCTCGCTCTGAGATCGCATATCAGCCTTTCCATATCCGAATTTCCTGTCGGCCTACCTCTTCTTCGCACCTCCCTATCTTCTGGGTCTGGTGACTATCTTTCTCTTCTGGGCAGCATGGTGAATTTACTCCTCTTTCTCTGCTACAGAAAGCAAATAATTCTCGCTCTGATACCACTCTGACGCAGACCACGCCCCGCGCACGTCCGCTTCCACCAGGACCTTCTTCTTCACTGGCCCGAAGAGATAAAGTGCTCCTCAAATCCCTTATCGGGACTTGTCTGCACCCACAGAATGCTCTCCTGACGATCTCCTTTTACCTATCAGAGAATCGGACCTCGCGAGATTGTGAGTCCTGCACTGGGGTCTCAAAATCCCTGAAACCCGATGAATATTCGCTTTACGCCTTCCTCGCTTCTATCGAGAATTATCCAGTCGCGAAATCGGCCTTTGCAAGGTAGTGAATCACTCACCTCAAGGATTCTCGATCCCCGATTCACGATGGCACTCTCGCCACAGCCTTATCCCCTCCGACTACTCCTTTCCCACATGACCTGCCAGTCTACGAGACCACGGCCCATTCCCTATCGGAAATTCGAGCTTCGCAAAATCGAAATGCGCGGAATTCACACCTTTGGGATCTTCGATCCCTGACTTCCGATGCCATCTGTCCTTATTTATTGTACCCTGTGGCCCCACGCACTATTCGACAATTGCCGAGATATCGCCTCTCGTGACCTCACAAGTTTTTACGCAAATCTGTATGGCTCCAACTCGTGAACCTCCGAGCTCACGATATGTCGATGCCACCTGTCGTTGTCTCCTGACGAGATTCAATCCTCTGACACCTGTACTCTACTAGGTGCTTTTAACCCTGTCGGGAAATCACGAATCGTGATTCCAAAATACACAGGACTCTTGTCTCCGGAAATCCCAAAGTGCCGAACTTCGATTCCATTGGATCCTCGTACACGCGTCCTGCGGATCAACGGCTCCGATCACGTCGGAAAATCGCTAATCGAGATTTCAACATGCAAAGTCCCTGTCTCCGGAATCCCAATTCTCTGATTCGCGATCCTTGGGATCTCTTGCCACGTGGCCCTGTTGAAATCAACGGTTGAGATCTTTTCAGGAAATCGCTGGTCGCGATGTTAGACGCGAGACTCTTGTCTCTGGAGACTCCGATCCTCCGATGAGCCGAGTCCTGATGACTCCCGGACTCCTCCCCTACACGCTAAGA
This sequence comes from Picea engelmannii, assembly GCA_009831015.1. Lineage (NCBI taxonomy): Eukaryota > Viridiplantae > Streptophyta > Pinopsida > Pinales > Pinaceae > Picea > Picea engelmannii. The sequence continues at coordinate 446,232 of ML782551.1, read as the reverse complement.
CTTAACCTATGTGCAACTTTCCCAGTTTTGACGATGGACGGGAATTCGTTGTCTTCTCCTGCGAATCATGGTTGTCGATTCTCCTTCTCGAGGATTTCCTGGGATGGCTAAGAGTTCCTTCTAAGGACTTGCTTTCCAAGCCTGCGCCTACAAACTCTGCTTGACCCTTCCTCGATCCAACTTCATGTGTTCTCCTTCACGATATTATGAAGGTGCTAAACCTCTTGATCTTTTCCACTCTGACTCCTTCAGATGGATTTGCGCGTACTCCTCATGCTTGGCATTCAACAACTTCCCAAGTGTTGAATCCTTCTGACTCTGCGCACTTCTTGCAGCAGCAGTCTTTTATCTCCTTTGCTCAGATTAACAATTGAGACTTCTTCTTTAGCCTGTGCACTCTTCAAACGGCTTCAAAAACTCCCTGCAAGTTCTAGGTGGATGAGAATAAGTGTTTAACTATCAAGCCCTCATCAACGCACTCCTTGCGGATAAATTCGACTACACTCTTTGCAGGAATCTCCTGTCTCAAACAGAGAAACAATTGAAACTTATTCTCTCTCAGACTTCATTTAAAACCCTGAAATCACATGCACGACATATACAAAGAAAATGCATAACCAGAAAACAAACATTCATGAGCACACAAACCACATACACAGAGAAACAACACCGGCCATGAATTTGAATCAGAACTTTCTTCTATTAATTCAAATGCCTGTACATGGGTGCTCTTCACAAATTTCTCTGCTGGCTCTTCTCTTCTAAATGCTTGATTCTAATGTTACAATGATACAATGAGGGTGTCTATATCCGTTTTCCCTCTCGAACTCTAAAACTGTCTAATCTAGAAATAAAATCATATCTACCTGCATTAATTCTATTAAATGCCTCCTATCTATTTCAGACAAGAGCGTATGGCTCGAGGTCTGATACAACATACAAAAGGCGCTCCTTCATAAAGGAATCATTAAAGACTTGTGCTACAATCCCAAAGCACTTTCAAAATTTGGGTTTGTTTCTCCAGCTGAACTTTCGCTTGATGTGATGGCTCGCTTGCTGAGTTGGCGATGCTCCTGCATCATTTGACCTGGCCCTGCTCGGTGCTCCAACACATGGTGGTGACATCTTGTTAATATCTGGACTACTGAACTCTAATTCTCCACTTGCTATCATGAATTCTCACTCTTTCATGCTTAATCTTCACTCTTCATTCTTCTCCTTAGCGAAAAAACATAAATGACCACATTTTCCCCCTTTTTTCAACTTTATAGTGGGACGGTGCACTGATAGTTGTTTCTCATTGACAGTTGTCACTTTTTCACTTTTCCCTACGTGCTCCACTTTTTGTGTCTGCCAACTATTTTCCATCATGCAGTGTCTTCAACACTAGTTTTTCTGCACCGCATTGTTAATGCTAACAAATCAATTACATCAAAATCCCTCTAATATTCTTCTATCTTTTTGTTTTTTTGTTATATTTCTTCTTTTTATGGATTTTTGTCTTTCTCTTCTAACATCCACTTTATAAAACATGTATAATCATACCTTCTCTCTATGTTTTCACCTTAGGTTGTTAGGTCGATTGTATTGATACAGCTTCAATCGACTGCTATTCACCAATCCTCTTAGATTCTTCCCTGCAAGATCTTTCAGTTGCACAACACCTCCATTTTTTATGGTCTCTACCCGATAAGGCCCTAACCAATGCATCTTGAACTTCCCAGGGTGTTGTAAATACCTGTTGTCATAGAGGAGAACTAGATCTCCTTCCTTAAATCTTTTCTTATTTATGTGCCTATCATGCCAAGATTTTTCTTTTTCTTTTTGTACTTCCTGGTGGAATCCTACTTAAATTATGCCTTCTTCCAGCTCCATCAATTGATCTAATATTTCATGCACAACACCTTTTTTTGTCATGTTGGTAATTGTTGCAATGCGCAGACTAGGTACTAAATAATCCAATGGAACCATTGTTTCCTGCCCATACACCATTTTGAATGGTTTATGTCTTGTAATATTCTTACATGTATTCTTGTAAGCCCATGATATTGTTGATACCTTCAAATCCCAATCATCCCTATTCACATTGCAAATCTTTGTCAATGCATTTTCTAGAATCTTGTTAAAAGCTTCTACTGTACCATTTTCCCAGGGATGGTAAGGTGTTCTCTTCTGATGATGTATCTTGAATTATTATGTCATAGCTCTAATTGTATTTTTAATGAAATGGGTTCCTTTATCACTCAACAAAATTCTAAGACATCCAAATCTGGTCACCGCGTTCTCAAAGAGAAACCGTGTTGTACTTTTTGTGTTGCAATCCTTCACTGGGGCTACTTCTGCCCATCTGGTTAAGTATTTTGTCATAGTGATGATGTATCTGGCTCTTGATCTCCTTGTTGGTGGACTGATGGGTCCAATGAAATCCACATCTTATTTATCAAACACTTGTAAGGTTACTTGGGGAAAAAGTGGAATTTCATCCCTTCTGGATGGTTTTCCCACCCTCTAGCAGACATCAGAGGTCTGGCAGTATTCCTTTGCATCCTTATGCACTATAGGCCACCATAATCCTACTTGCAGCACCTTCTGTGTTGTAGGATTTCCTGCATAGTTCCCTCCAGATATGCCTTCATGTGCTTCTACTAACACCATGGAGCATCCATTCTCCATCACACATCTTCTCAAAATTCCATCTACACCTGACTTGTATAAATGACTTGCAATCAACTGATAGTCTACAGCGTGCAGTACCAACTTTTTTTTCTGCACGACGATAAATTCCTTGAGAGCCATTCATGTGCTAAAGAATCCAACAATGTCATCAAAATAATCATCAACGATATGAATAGAAAATAAGTTAGCATCAGGAAAATTCTCCTCCAAGTTCTTTGGCTCATCTCCATTAGTAATTCTTGATAGATGATCTAGTCCTGCATTCATCTTCCTTGGTGCTACTATGATTTCAAAATCATATCCCTAAAACAATAACAACCATCTATAGATTCATGTCCCTAACACTAGCTTGTTAACTAGGTACTTTAACGCGAAATAATCTGTAAATATATTAAAATGTTGACCCAATAAATAATGTCTGAACTTATGTAAGGCATATACCATAGCCAGACCTTCCCTTTCTATAATATTACAATTTTTCTCAGAATCAAATAACTTTGTACTAGAAAAAGATATTGGTTGATCAATGTCTCCTTCACCTGGTTGTGCTAAAACTACTCCAAGTGCAATGGATGAAGCGTCCACATGTACATGAAATTATTTTGTCCAATCTGGAAAGCTTAGAATTAGTGGTGTCGCCATATTCTCTTTCAGTATGTCCAAGCTCTCTTGGAATTCATCATTCCACTGAAACGTGATGTCTTTCTTTAGTAACTTCTCCATGGGAGCAGTAATCTTTGCATATCCCGTCCTGTACGACTATGTGTGGCCCAATGTTTCTCTCAACTAGCGCACTAACTTTGGTGGTGGTAAATTGACAATAACAACAATCTTTGCAGGTTATACTATCAAGCTTTGTTTGCATACAATGTGTCCAAGTAGGATTCCAAATGGTGTAGTGAATATAAATTTCTTAATGTTCAAGGAAATATGACATATCCTACATCTTTCTAACATTAACCTCAGAATTTATACATGATCCTTCAATAAACTGAATACCGTCCAATCATCCAGATAAAATTCTAAAACTTTATGTATAAAATCCTTAAATGCAACTACTACTACTCTTGAAAATATTTTTGGTGCATTCTTCAAACCAAATAGCATTACAATGTACTGATATGACCCCCACTATGTTGCAAATGTAGTTTTGTACATGTCCTCTAGAGCAATTATGATCTGATGGAAACCTGAAAATCCATCTTTGAAAGAGTATACTTCATGTCCTTCCACATTATCTAAAAGCTCATCTATAAATGGAGTAGGAAAAGGATCATGCAGGCATGCATCATTTAATTTCCTCAGATCCACACATGTCCTAATCTCTCCAGTCTTGTTTTCTTGGACCACCATTAGACTAATCCATTCGGATTCTTCCACGGGCTCTATGATTCTTTATTCTAGCATTCTATCAATTTATTCCTTCACCTTCTACTTATAGATGGGGTTTAATCTACATGGTCTCTGTCTAACTGGCCTTGCATCTGGTCTGAGGGGTATCTTCATTTCTCCAAGTTCTCCTGCTACCCCTTTCATCTCTGAAAATTTAGTTGGGAATAAATAACTATACTCACGTAGTAATTCAGTTATATTTTCCATTGTCTCATTGTCCTAGTAATCTCCAATGTTGGCTATCTTTGGACTTTATTAAGTCCCAATATTGACATTTTTAATATTCATAGGTGAAATGAACTCTTCTAATTGTAACAAGGGTCCCTCCAACCCTCTTTCTCCTTCCCCTTCTACTATTTGTATGTCATGTGGGTTGTCTTCTAATTCCTCATCCTCTACGACCTGATAGCGATAAACTAATTGTTCAAGTGTTTGTTTTCTATAATCTTTGTCTATTGTCACTGTATATACCCCATATTCTTCAAATATCTTCCTTTTGATCCTCTATAATTCTAGATCCACCCATGGATTCTCATTTTTAAATGCAAAGGTACTAATAAAATTATGTTGTAGTGTGCCCCAACTCACAATTTCGCTGCGCGGTTCATGTTCCTTGTACCAATTACTTGGTATTCCTTCTAATGTATGAATAAATTAATGTGTCCATTCCCCTAGTGGTACCAATCTCCAGCTAGTGACACAATCATTTATATGATGTCTTGGGTTCCCTCTTCCATCATATTTTGTAAGGGTCTATCCTGCTGACTCCTACCAAATATTATGTGCATCAGTCGCTTACACTAATACCAATCCTTAATTACCTCCTTATATGCACCCCATCATTGTAAAAGTGTGTCCCTCAATGCTATATCCAACACTAATAATCTCTGACTATCCAAAACCTCTGATTCAAACTTTTTCATAAAGTTTTCTAAATTTTCTTCTTCAGTAAATATGGGAAATTGTCTTACTTTTGTCCCAACCCATCTTACTGTGCGTGTAACTCTAGCACACCTAGTAGAGAATTCAAGCAATATTTGTTGGTAGTTTTCTACTCTAGTATCTGAATCTAAAATGTCAGAATTGATATTCCTCCAACTGAGTACTCCATCTACAGTTGGATTCACATAGTCTTCATCTCGTGCAATAGTCCTATATAGTTTCTTCACATCATCCTCTAGAAAATTGTCAGACACAAGTTATACATATCTTTCACAATCTGGGGGATCTAAAGGTGATACTACCCTAAAGTTCCCAACTTCAAATATCATCTTCCTAGTCTTCAAATTAATTATGGTATGATTATCAAAGGCCCAATCAATTCCCAATAGTGTTGGAAATGGTATAGACTCATCCACCATATCCATTACTTCAAAATATGTTGTGGTGCGCACACCATCTAGATCCACTATTGTATTCTTCAATATACCTATGGGAATCACTCTCTGCTAGTTTGCTAGCTTCAATTGGATATTGTAATACCCTAGTGTAGGTTCTCCCATTTCTTCCCAAGTCTTCTTTGTAAAAATGTTGACATCTGATCATAAGTCTAGGATAACATTTCCCATATTAAAGTCTCATATATTTGCATTCAAATTGAACTCTCTGCTAGTTATTTTCTATCTATAGACCTTATTGATCTTATTTGGTTATCTTGCTAACCCTTGTTCTATGCTATATTTCTCAAGCATACTTTTAAACGACTCCATGGCATTCTTATCATTAAGTAATTTAAAGCAAGATTCCAAGAAATTATTTAAGTTACTTACTTTCATTGTTTTCTCTCCTTTGTACGTATGATCCAAAGACTATGGCATATCAAAAATAAGAGTATCATACTTCTGCTCAGTGTTTGATGTGGAAGCTTCATTCTCCTTCATGAACTCCTTCTTTTCTTCCTTGAAAGTTTCATTTTCCTTCTTTGCATCAAACTGTTGTTGTGGCTGAGTATTCTTCTGAATCCAACACTGAGATTCCTTCTTCTGATTATGTGCATCTTCTCCTATCTTCACTCCTCCTCTAGTCACTATATTGATGTTCCTCCCAGGATCCCTTATTTCTAGAACAATCCACTAAACATTTTGGTTATTTTGATTCCTCTTCTCCTGGATCTTCATCATTAACTTCAGGCACTCTTCTACCATGTTATTTGTTGCGCAACAGTACATACATGTTGTTGGTTGAGGACAATCTCTAGCATAGTGTCCTTGTTGTTGAAAATTATGGAAGATAATAGGCCCTTTTCCTCTACCCATTCCTCCTCTTCCTCTACCTCTGAATCCTCCTTTGTTCCCCTATGGATCCATGTTTTGTTGATGATATTGTGGTGCCTGATTATACTGTGGGGTTTGTTGAAACTATGGCACTACTTGAAATTGTTGCACATTACCAAACTGTGGCGCAGTCTGTCCTGTCATCATCTCAGCTTGCATCCTGTATGCATTTGAGGTTATTTCCTTCATTAACTCCAGATTTATACAATTTTTTTCTTCATGTCCTATTGACTTACAAAAGTTACAGAAAGCACTCTTTGGTTTTGTCTTGTACTTCTGCATCATAGGGTAAAGATACGGATCATGCCCATGTGTCTTGCATATTTCACACCAAGGCCCTCCTATAGGTAATGGATTCAGAATCCCTACTCCCATGTACTGCGCAAATGTCAGACACTCATTCTTGTGATTTCCCTCTAATCTACACAGGGTACAACACACTGCTTTTCTTTTCTCCCTACTTTTATTCTGATTTAATTGTACTGTCAAATTCTTCAAATCTTCCTTCATATCCTCAATAGTTAGATCTGTCTGCTTATATTGATTGTCCTCTAAATGCATTGTTTCTTACAGTGTCTCTTCCTGGGTTTGAAATTTGTGTTGTCTCAATGGATATTTAAAGTGTGGTAATAGAGAATTTATAAGCAATTGTTTGTGATGCATATAAGAAATGGGATACTTCAATTTACCTTTCAATGTCTTGAACTTCTTATCGATGTCCCATATGGATTCTCCTGTTTTTTTTCTAACCTAAATCATCTCATTCATAAACTAATCCTCTGATTTTGGCCTCTGTAACTCCCTAATCAGTGCATTCTTGATCTTTGTTATTGTTTGCAGCGCACCCTGTGGATTGTTTACTGCTAGGTTCATGTACCAATCCAGCATGGTTTATAAATGTTATTGCTAACTGCACTACTTTTTTTGCCTCATCAGTGATTATTTTTGCTTCCCATATTCCCTCACACGTGAATGGGTGCTTCTCTAGGTCTTTTGTTCCATCCCCTTGAAACTCTAGTAATCTTATCATTGGATCTATGCCTACCATTGTCGAATGTGTTGTACCTACTCCATGCGGTACTACTATATGTGTACTGTTGTTCGGACTTGAACTCCCACTGGTGTTGCTACTGGTACTTCCACTTGTACCACTACCTGTATTTTTGTTGGTACTTCCACTTGTACCTTCACTTCTATTTTGATCTCCGAGATTCCCCTGACTGCTAGTCACTAGTTCTCTAAACAAATATTTCTTTGTTGATGTGTTAGTCATACATGGGGTTGTAGGTTCTACACTAATTCGAATCTGGATAGGGTATCTACTTCCTCATTAGATCTCACTCCTCTAGTCTTTCTTTCATATGTGGTGCGCAATATTTCTTCAATGTGCTCCATAGCACAAATATCCTCTACCTCTTCCTCGTCACTTTCCAAGCCTTCCATCTCAGCTATTACTCTTTTATTCCTATTGATATTATACTGGTAGGGTATTCCATTGTGTGTCATTCCTTCCTTCTGCATAATTTCCTGGATCTCCTCTTGATCCATCATAATGGGATCTTTCTCTTTATAGTGCTCTTATCTATCCATTTCCCCCTCCATCTCAGACCTTCCCCAGTGTTTCCCCTAACTCCCTCATGCACACAAGGTAGTTTAGTTGTCTAATTCCATGGTTAATACCCCTTTATCATGCAATAATATCTTGATCGAAGTGTAAAATGATCCGATGTACCTTCCCCTTTAACCCTTAAGAAACTCCTGCTCTTCTGTAATTTAATACTTCAATGTATCTACTGCAAACGCAGTGATATACCCCACCACAATGTTGTCTAGCCAGAAATATATTGCACGTGTGAATTTTTTATTCACTCTTTCAACCATGTGATACTTTCTTCTGTCCACTCCACTGATCTAACTCTATTTGTCGGATGGGTATCTTTCAACTGTGTTATCCACTTCTGCAATAGCGTGGAAAACTCACTAAAGAAACTCTCGTGTATTTCATTGAATACGTATCTTTCCAAAATATTGTCTTGGCTTAAACCTCGAGATTCTATTATCTTTGTGGGGTTCCAACCTAAGAACATCCCCTTTCTTAATCCCTCGCGCTATACTATGTGATACATCCCTCCCGATTTATTCTTCTAAGTTCCAACCGACAACGGAAGCATTGTTGGTTTACTATGGGTTGACCCAGGTTCTAACTACAGGATTACCAACTTCCCTTCTGTCATCGGCCCTCCTGAATACCATAAGGAAACATAGCACACAAATTTCATTGTGCAGTCTCACTCGATATGGCTTCAATGAGTGGCCACAGGACTCAGATGTCTACAACCATGGGAGGGGATGTGTTTCTCTCTCATAGGCATTGGATATACTTGTTGTTAGCCCTCAAACCCTCATTAGATCTTAGTTTAGACAAATAACACACTAATATTCCAAAAAGACTCCATTAACCATTATAGCTGCATGTATTCCATGATAGATATTCATCTATTGTACCATAAGATTCAGATCTAACCACTAGCTATGCCATTAATTTACTTAGTGATATTCTGCATATTCCATTAGTTTATTCTTAGTGCGCAGTGCTATTTCCTTTATCATTTAACATGTTCATCATAAACTTACTAAAGAAAATACAATCAGAAACACTGCATACATTCGCACAAAACACAAATATACTGTGGTTCACCCCCCTAGGTCTACATCTACAAAGATTTGTCACTTTGGATCTTTATTCATATTCTTGCAGAATTTAGTGTTGCGCACTGTACATTTCTTCCTTCATTACACCTGATCTCCACAGATCACCCAAGTCTCTCAACGAGACCTTTTCTCAACTAAAGGACCTACTACAACCTCAACAATACACACACCACAAAAAGAACAACCCTCCCATCGTCCTAATACATTATACTTATACAAAAATGGGACAAAACCCTAACCCTAAGCATATTAGGTTTGTCCACTTTCTCCTTAACTCAATCTTGGCTGGTCCTCGATCCAATCGTTGCTCCAAGTCACCACTTTTCCACTTTCCACCTGCTCTGCAGCAGTTTGTCTACATTGTAACTGTTTTTCTCGACGCAGGTTTTCCTCTATTTCTGGCGCTACTTTTCCTCTATTTCTGGCACGCTCCCCTATTTTTTGGCACTGCTTCGATTCCTTCAAAACTTCCTTGATTTTCCCCAAAATTGTCTTGCGCCAACATATATCAAGGGCTCATATTCTCTCATTTATGGGTGCCTTTGTGGAGGGTGCATTGCATCCCTTCATTTGCAATGCAACATTTTTCCAAGCCCTTTATTTTCCTTTTCTATTTTATGGTCTGAACATTGAGTGTTATGTGCAATGGAAAGTAAAAGAGCACCACAATGCCAGTTGAAGTTAGAAAACATTGATTTCCATATGCACTGGACATTAAAGGACACTATAAAATCCCCAATATAATCCCCATTTTAACTAATGTTAACATAGATATAATGTGGCTATGACCAAAGAAATTTAATATGAAAATTGTATTTCTATGTTTCAATAATAAAATTTAATGCCAAGTGCTGAGGGGACATGGACAGAGATGGGGGATGAATTAATCCACAAGAGAGGGGAGTGTCTAGGATAATGTCTAAGAGGGATCCAAGGGGGCATTACCCATGTATATTAATTCAACCCATTTTCCTAAATTTTCTATTGGTATATGAACCTTCTAATTTTTTATTAAGTGTTCCCAAATCCAATCATTGAATACATGTAAAAGGGTGGATGTGAGTGGTTACATCCCAAAGTTATTGGGCACATGGGGGCTAAGTACAATCATCTTGGGAAAGTGCGTGAGTCAAGAAAGCAAGCCAAAGGAGAGACATTCCTATGGGTTGGGACAACAGTTTTAGACAGTCAAGTTTTTGTGCATGAGGAGCAAGTAGAGAGAACGAAAGAAAGCTTGGAGCTAGTGCAGCCATGGAGGGTGAATTATAGAGCAAGTTGGAGCATATTGGACCTTATTTTGGAGATGGAAACTGAAGATCCAGGTTGTCAGGCCTGAAGAGTGAAATTCCCGATGAGTTGTACTATAACAACAAGTGTTTATTGTTGGTTTTTGGTAGTTTTTCCTAGCAACAAGATCCCTTCATTTCCCAGCTGAGAAATTCCTAGTTACCTATGTCAAAGAGACCTTGGTAAATGAATGGGACACCTAAGGGAATGATATCAGTGAAGGGGTATATTCCTTAGGTTGGGAAGGTCAAGAGGAACAAAGTTGTTGGAAAATCAGGATAGTTGTAGGAAGATACCAGTGTGTTGTGAGTCTTATGAGTTGTGAGTGGACTGTGAGATACTGCCCTCTTTTGTGGATTGCTAGCCTTAGATCGGGGGTGACTAGATTTTGAGATTTGGAGCAGTCAATCTATGGTTGGGTGGAACGTCCGCCCCAAGTATTTGGTTGCACAACTATTGTGAAAAGATAAGTGTTTATCTTGTTTATCTTGTATTACTAGTTTTAGTTGTTGTGCATGATCTCTATAAATGAGAAAAAAATTTATATGTTGTTGTGTTGAATTATTAGACTGCATTCATATTGATTTTATCATGTTATAGATGTGTCAATGTAATGGTAGAAAACATTAGTTAATTTTTTTTTTTTAATTTGTAGATGAAAGCTAACGGAAATCCATTAGTTGTAAAAGAATTAAATCAGTTAGCATAATTTTCCGTTTTTATGAGTATTTCGTATTATAATGTCCCTCGGTTTGGCGAGGGGACGTTACATTATGGTATCATAGTGTATGGTTCAAATATTAGGCTTTTATGGGCACAAACCAGTGTGAATTTGAGAAAAATTCATTGTTGTAGACTTGTTTGTGACGAATTCGGGGAAAAATAAAGAGAAATTTGAGTGAAATACCCAAAGTTTTGTGTAAAATTCAAGTTTGTGTGACTTAGATCTATTTAGGAAATTTAATGGAGTGAATCTACAAGTTTCAAAATGGAATTTAGCTTGGAAAGGTCAAAATTCACATTTTAATGGTTGTTGTAGAGTTACATGCAGTTAGGATAATCGACGACCGAGATCATGTTTGATCTCAATATCAATAGTTGGGATTCTCTATGATAAATTTAAAAATTTGTAATGTTTCGGTCATTTTGAAAAGTTGATCAAATCAATGGCCAAGAATCATTTCGAGGGTTTTTGAAATGGATCAGATCAATGATATGTATTCATTTCGTCTATTGGGAGGATGGAATAGAACTGATGAACAAGATATTTTTCACTAATAGATCGATGACTTAGATTCATTAGAGAAATGCTGAAAAATTTTCTAAGTGTTGGTTCACCAAGAGAAATCATTGATAACTGATGGTTGGGTTGGCCGAAATGGTGAAGAGTTGGTCTGGATAGAAGACATATTTGACCATCGATGAATGACGGTCGGGCATTGGTTGAATCCAACAAATTATTTTCAATTGCCAACAGAAATCGTCGATGGGATGATGGTCGAGCATTAGTCGATTTGGAAAATTGTTTCAAATCAAGAAAGAAAGGCGGTGATGGTCGATGGGCCTATGGTTAGGAGTTATTTGAATTTGGAAATGTGTTTGATTCATCCAAGAGAATAGGGAGATGGTCGATGGAGAGAAGAGGGTGATGACATGTCATGCCACGCCAACGTCCATGTGTCATGCCACATCAGCATCCACATGTCATGCCATGTCAACATCCATGTGTCGTGCCACATTATCCAAGTTGACACCTTAGGATGACATGTCATGCCACATTAGCATCGATGTGTCATGCCACATCAATAGTTTCCATGCCATCCCATAAGTGGTCGATGGCCAATGGTTGCGTTGGTTGAATTGAGGAAGAATATTTTGACAGCCATCAGAGATTGATGATCTTCTATGGGTCGATGGTCGGGTATTGGTCGAATTAGTAAGGAGTTCCAATATCCAACTAAGATCATCAATGACCAATGACTGGGTTGGTTGGTTTGGAGTTGTGTGCAAATGATGTGCACGCCCAAAGGAGAATTTTGATCGTTGATGGGAAATGGAGCACGGATAAGCAGTTCAGATTCAACACAATTTGAGATCAACAACTCATATTTAAAAGGATGTTTCATAAGTAAAACAGACAATTTTATGCGAATTTTCATGGTTTTTGAAGGTCATTAACTTGTGGGGCACTTTTGAGGGCCTAAACAATGTTTTTATCCAATCAAAACCCATGAGAAAAAAGTGCACCTTGGTACATTTTGTCTCTGCAGCTCGGATAAAAGAAATCATAGAGAGATATCCAATAAGATAAACGATTCGCAAAACAAATTTCATATGATAAAGTTACAGCCAAAACGATAAGGGTAAAGTTTTGGCACAAATTTACTTCCATAGGGCATAACTCCCTGCTCAAAAGTCTATTTGGGGCACGGGGGAAACTGATGGAAATATTATGACCCATAAAATCAAGTAGTGGAGCGATATTTTGGTTATGGGTACCTAAAAATGTGTAGGAAGAGAAATGAGTCACTTGTAGTTGTTGGTTGTGGAGCCTGATTATCTTCCTGATGCAGAGGTCCTTTGCTTTCAGCCATGTCTATACCCCATGAAGTATTTACACCCCAGAAGTATGTACACTCTTCCACGCGGGGGAGTGCAGAGGGGGGTACCCCCTCTGTGGGGTCTGGGGGCAAGCGGGCCCCCAGCGAGGGTTCGAGGGAAGCATCCCCCGATGGGGGTTCGAGGGTGAAGCCCCCGAAGAAAAAATTTCCTTATAAAAGTATATTGCAATTTCATTGTAAATATGGACCGTTCATTATAAGGTCGCAGATCTAACGGTAGAGATTATGTTAGGGTTTTTTTCCCTAGAAGGCAACCCTCTTTTATGAGGGAAATGTATTGCAGCTATGTATGAGAGTGAATATTGTATTCTGAGAGAGGAGACTATGAGACAAAGAAGAGGAAGTTATAGTGGGTTTTACTGTAAGTTGTATCCCTTCATTTGCTGGATAATAATAAAGGAAGGACCTGGCAATTTCTCTGGTGGACGTAGCCTACACTGGGTGAACCACGTAAATCTGTGTCTCTCTTGTATTGTGTGTCTTCTGTGTTTTTGTTTCTGCATTTGTT
>ML782551.1:412348-428544 GCA_009831015.1 Picea engelmannii | reverse complement strand
TGTGTTTTTGTTTCTGCATTTGTTTTATTTTATTGCTCCGCGGTCCTGTTTTTCTAACAGTAGCATGCCATGATAAATTGGGTAAAACAACCTAAACTTCTCTGAGCCATAACTTTCATCTCGGAGCTCGGATTTGAGAAAATGAATAGTCGTTGGAAAGGTGTGGAGGAGTAGAAGACATCTATCAACTCATAATGTTTTATTTGGCTAATAAAATTTCTCACAAATTAATAAATACTTTTTTGTAGCAATAAAAGAGCGGAAATTGTAGCATGTAAATGATGTAACTTTTCACTAGGAACTTGGACTGAGGCATGATTAAATTCATTTGAAAGTTGTTTCATAGAGGAATGCATATACGGAATCACAATTTGAATTGGTGTAAATTTTCCTTCATAAATTGATGAAGAAATAACATGTATTCTAATGGATGAAATGTTTTATGATATGCATGTTTTAACAGTAGTTATCACATGCACATTTCTTGTAGAATTATAGGTATAGGAAAGAAAATTTGGTTATTATATGAGGATTGGAGTTATGGAATATTCTCATGGATATTACAACCATGAGGAAGAAATAAAAGGTATCCATGTCATCATGGGGAATGCTAAGAAAGAGTCAAATGGAAGAAGAGATAGGCAAGAGCATGTCACTATGAGAATCTTGCATAGGGAAGTGTAAAGCTATAGAGATGATGATGAAAGGATTGTGAAGGCTCGGGAGGAGATACTTCAGATCCTAAATATGTTGCATAAGTAGGTCAATAAGGAATATGGAACTAATCAAAAAACTAGTGCTAAACAAGTGTCAGCATCTATATCCCATAGGAAAAAGGATAATCATGGAAATGATAGGAAGTCAAGAAACATGAAAAGGAACCATCATTCTCCATGGAAATACACTAGAAGAATTCATGCAAGTTCAGTTCCAAGGAGCATCCCAAGTGTGTCTCATGTTTGGAGGTAAAAAAGAAGGCACGAGGTAGACATCTTGCAAGTTGAGCTCAATAAGATCAAGCCACCAACTTTCAATGATGAGCATAGGAAAGGAAAAGAGGAAAAGGCCTACCTGTTGGAAATGAAGAAATATTTCCATCTGCATGATTACCTCTCTTGGGTAGAAGCTAGAATTGCAACCTACCACTTGCAAGGAAAGGTATCCATGTTGTGGAATCAGCTTAAACAAGCCAAGTACCTTGATGAGATGAAGATATTATGGAGGCAGTTCAAAGGATATCTCCAAGAGAAATATTTGTCTAAGCATTACTATGAAAGGAAGATGAAAGAGTTCTTTGAACTCAAGTTAGGAACCATGATAATGGAGGAATATGAGAAGAGGTTCTTTGAATTGTTGAAGTATGTTGACTTCATCAAGGATGAGAAGGTCAAAATCCAAAAGTTTCTAAGTGGGTTACCCTCCTTCTATAGTGACAATATACAATATGATAACCTGAAGACCTTGGAGGAAACCATAAGGAGAGCAAGGCATATTTATGAGCAAAGCAAAGGGAGGTCACTTTTCCAAAAATCTTGGATTGACAAGATGAAGGGGAAAAGGGATCAAAGTAAAAAAGGTTTTAAGCCACCCTTTTTCAAGAATAGCACCCAAGCAAATCAGCAAGGATATTCAACCCAAAATGAGCACAAGAATGCAAATTCGTTTGGGAAAAGGCCAAGGAAACAACATGTTCAATGTTGGGGATGTGAGGGAAATCAATTATATAGGGACTTCCCTCACAAAGGAGAAAGAATGAGGATTGTACACAACATTCAGGAGGCTCAAAATTTTGAAGACATGGGAGGAAATAGGCCAAGGATGTATGTAGCCTTGGAAAAAAATCAAGTAGAGTATCAATATCCCATGATTGAAGTGGAAGGTAAGATTGATAACCAGCCCATAGCAATTTTAATTGATTCGGGAGCTAGACATAGTTACATAAATTGAAACATTGTTGAAAGATTTCACTTGCAAAGGAGAAAGCATAAGAAATATTGGTTAGTTCAGTTAGCCACAAGGGATAAGAGGAAAACAAATGATGCGGTTAAAGATTGTTTGATAGACATGAATGGACTCAACACAAAGGTAGATGTAAGCATCCTACCATTGTGTTCATATGATTTTCTAATTGGAATGGATTGGTTGGAAAAAAATAATGTTTTACTAGACTGTTACAACAATACAATCACATGTCTTGATGAAGAAGGGAAGCAAGGCAAGATTCAGGGCATTCCAAGAGTTGTAGTTGTTAGAGGGATTTTAGATGTGCAATTGAAAAATAGTTTTAGGAAGGGATGTCATATTTTTGCACCACATATGGAAGAGGCATAAAATGATAAAGTGGTAATGAAGACCATCCAGTCTTGAGGAATTTTGAATACATTTTTAGGGAAATCCCAGGATTTCCACCAAAGAGAGATATTGATTTCTCTATTGATTTGGTGCGAGAAGTTTCCCCATTGTCCAAGACATATTACAGAATGGGAACACTAGAATTGAAACAGTTGTATATTCAGCTTGAAGAGTTGTTAAAGAAGGGGTACATATGCCCAAGTGTCACCTTGGGGAGCCCCAATACTTTTTGTGAAGAAGAAATATGGAACCTTAAGGTTGCGTGTTGATTTCAGGCAGCTAAATAAGGTCACCATAGAGAACAAGTATCCTTTAGCAAGAATTGATGATTTGTTTGATCAACTGAAAGGTGTAAGAATATTTTCTAAGATTGACTCGAGATCATGTTATCATAAAATAAGGATAAAGGAAGAAGAAATCATCAAGAAAGAGTTCAGGACAAGATACAAGCATTATGAATTCACGGTAGTACCGTTTGGACTATCAAATGCCCCATCAATTTTTATGTGCCTAATGAATGAAGTGTTCAAGGAGTACCTAGAAAAGTTTGTAATTGTGTTCCTAGATGATATAATCATCTACTATAAATCAAAAAAGGAACATGAGAAACATTTAAGAAGATTCACCTTTTATGTTAAGCTAAGTAAGTGCATATTTTATCAAAAGAAGATGCATTACTTAGGGCATATCATTTCATCAGAAGGGATAGTAGTGGATCCTAAAAAGATAGAGGCTATTAAAGGATGGCTAGAACCAAAGAATGTTATAGAGGTCAGATCATTCATGGGTCTTGTTTGTTACTATCGAAGATTCATAAAAGGATTCTCAAAGATTGCAAGTCCAATAACTTCTTTGCAAAAGAAGGGAGTGAATTTTGAATGGAATTCCAAGTGTGAAGAAAAATGTTAGCAGCTAAAAGACATATTGAAAAGTGTGCCAATATTGAATATTGAAAATCCAAATGAATATTTTGTTGTGTGCACCGATGCATGCAAGGAAGGATTCAGTGGAGTCCTCAGTCAAAAGGATCATGTGGTATGTTATGAGTCCGAAAAATTAAAATAGCATGAAATAAATTATGTTACCCATGATCTAGAGTTAGAAAAAATTGTACATGCATTAAAAATATGGAGAAATTACCTCATGGGTAAGAAATTTGAGCTAAGGATAGACCATTGTGGTCTGAAACATTTGTTTGGACAACCAACATGAAATGTCAGACAAACAAGATGGTTGGAATTTCTTAGTGAGTATGAATTTGAGATTAAGAACAACAAACGCAAGGAAAATCAAGTGGTTGATGCACTCAGCAAGAGAGCTCAGGAAGTGTATATTGCATCCATCAGCATATATGGGACAAATATGAAAGAAAAAATTGTTGCAACAGCAAATTCGGATCAGAATTATTTAAAATTAAAAGAGATATTACAACAAGGTAATTTTCAGTAGAAATTTAATTCTTATGAGTTAAAAGAAGATGGAATTCTCATGTACAAAGGAAAGGTATATGCCTCGAATTCCAATGAGCTAAAAAATGAAGTTATAAATGAAATGCATAATGTTCCATATGTTGGACACCCAGGATATCAAAAGACAATTGCAAATGTAAGAAGTCAATTCTTTTGGTCGGGAATGAAGAAGGAAGTGGCTAATTACATAGTCAGATGTCTAAAGTGCCAAAAAGTGAAGACATAGCATAGGAATCTATCTGGGATATTAGAGTCATTTCCCATTCCAAAATGGAAATGGGAAGTTATCACAATTGATTTTATTACTAAGCTCCCTAGAACAATGAAGTAGCATGATTTCATCATGGTGGTGGTGGATAAATTGACTAAAGAAACACATTTTATTCCAATAAAGACTACACACTAGGCAACAAATATTGCATATATATATATATGAAGGAAGTTGTTAGGATACATGGAGTGCCTAAGGAAATAGTTTCATATAGAGATCCAAAGTTTACTTCCAATTTTTGCAAGGGTTTGTTCAAGGGATTTGGAATAAATTTAAATCTCAGTACAATGTATCATCCAGAGTCAAATGGGAAAACAGAGAGGACTAATAGGATAATTGAGTACATGCTTAGGATGTATGTGGTGGACCAACCATCAAAGTGGGAAGATTGTATCCACTTAATTTAATTTGCATACAATAATGGGTATCAAGCCTTATTGAAAATAAGTCCATTTGAAGTATTGTATGGGAAAAAGTGTAACACTCAAGTAAGTTGGGATAATCTAGCAAACAGAGCATTTGTTGGGCCAGATTTGTTGAAGGAAATGGAAGAGTTGATGACAAATATAAAGAAGAATTTAAAGGTTGTCCAAGATAGGCAGAAAATGTATGCAGACAAGAATATAGTGTCTAGATATTTTAAAGTGGGAGAACTTGTGTTTTTAAAAGTGAAGGAAAAAATAAATTCGTTGAGATTAGGAAGTTTCTCGAAGTTGTCAGCAAGAAAATGTGGACCTTTTGAAATCTTAGAAAAGATAGGGTCAATTGCATACATGCTAGCATTTCTTGCATGAGAGTGCATAATGTATTTCATGTTTCATTATTAAATAAATATATGTCTGGCCCTAACCACATAATTGATTAGAATGTGATCCAGATGGAGCACAAAGGGCATTTCCAGGTGGAATCAGTACGCATCATGGACCGTAAATTCAAAGTGCTCAGGAACAAGTCCATATGGTTGATAAAGGTTCAATGGACATGCTTTGGTCCTGAAGATGCTACATGAGAGCATGAAGAAAACATGTGGTAAGAATACCCACAAGTTTTTGTCAATTTTGAAGAAAACATAATGCAAGACTCCATTTTGAGCAGCTAGAGTTATGGAACCACATCTCAAAGTCCTAGCCAAAAGAATGGTTCATTCCTTGGGTCAATATTGATAAACGAATGATGCATCTCTTGGGTTATCCCTGATAAACAAATGGTGTATTCATTGGGTTAGCAAGTTGAGAGGAACATGATATTATGGTTGCAACCATTGTTGGAGTTGTGAAATTGCAGAAATTATTTTCTAAGTATTGTGGTGTAAATTTGCATATATGTATATCGGCAGGGTTTGCACCGAGGACGGTGCACAATTGTAGGAGAGGGGGGAAGTAACATCCCCACTATAATCCCCAGTTTAATTAATGCTAATGTAGATATAATGTGGCTACGGCCAAAGCAATGTAATATGTGAATTATATTTCTATGTTTCAATAATAAAAGGTGATGTCAGTTGCTAAGGGGACATGGACAGACATGGGGGATGAATCAATCCACAAGAGAGGGGAGTATCTAGGATAATGGCCAAGAGGGGTCCAAGGGGGAATTACTCATGTCTATTAATTCAACCCATTTTCCTAAATTTGTTATTGGTATGTGAACCTTCTAATTTATGATTGAGTGTTCCCAAAGCCAATCATTGAAAACATATAAGAGGGTGGGTGTGAGTGGTCACATCCCAAATTTATTGGGCACATGGGGGATGAGTACAATCATCTTGGAGAAGTGTATGAGTTAAGCAAACAATCCAAAGGAGAGAAATTTATATGGGTTGGAACAACAGTTTTAGACAATCAAGTTTTTGTGCATGAGGAGCAAGAAAGAGAGCTTGGAGTTGATGCAGCCATGGAGGGTGAATTCTAGAACAAGGTGGAGCATATTGGAGCTAGAAACTGAAGATCCAAATTTTTAGGCCTAAAGAGTTAACTCCTGGGTGAGTTGCACTATAACAACAAGTGTTTGTTGTTGGTTGTTGGTTGTTGGTTGCTGGTAGTTTTTCCTAGCAACAAGATTCCTTGAGTTCCCAGGTGATAAATTCATGGTTACTTGTACCAAAGAGACCCTAATAAATGAATGGGATGTTTGAGGGACTGATATCAGTGAAGGGGTACATTCCTTGGGTTGGGCAAGTCAAGATGAAGAGAGCTGGTGGAAAATCATGATAGTTGTAGGAAGATACCAGTGGATTGTGAGTCTTATGAGTTGTGAGTGGACTGTGAGATACCACCCTCTTTTGTGGATTGATAGCCTTAGCTCAAGGGTTACTGCCTATTGATATTTGGAACAGTTAGTCTATGGTTGGGTGGAACGTCCATCCCAAGCAGTTGGTTGCACAACTAATGTGAAAAGATAAGTTTTTTATCTTGTTTTTGTTGTATTATGAGTTTTAATTGTTGTGCATGATCTCTGTAAATGAGAACATATTTTATATGTTGTTGTGACGAATTATTAGATTGCATTCTTGTTGATTTGATCATTTTGTAGATGTGTCAATGTGATGGTCGAACATTAGTTGAATTTGTTTTTAATTCATAGATGAAAGCTACAGGAAAACAGTTAGATGTAAAAGAATTAAATTAGTTAGAAAGAATTTCATTTTTATGAGTATTCTGCACTGTAATGTCCCACGGTTGGGTTGGGGAGCATTACAGACACCGTAGTGCATTCCCCTATCAAGCGGGACATTTTTATTTGTTTTCCTTTTAAAAGGTCCTTCTTTTTTATAGAGAAGAGTTTCATTTCTCTTAGGACCTTATGGAGAGCATCTAGAAGGATAAATTATGTATTTTTACTTTTATAGTGCTAGCTACAACACTTCTAATCCTTCTAGCTCCTTCTTCCCATGAAATGAGGTACAATCCCTTCTTGGGGTTAATGAACCCAAAAACCCAAAAGATGATGAAATGGAGGGGAAGAAGTGTGGAAAGTGATAAGTATCAGTGATAATAGTATGATGACCCTTCAAGGAGACCCCCCAATAGCAACCCTTTTACCAAGGGTGACCAACTTACTAGGAAACCATGTCGGCCACCAAGGTGAAATAAGGCAAAAGGTATCATTTCCAAGAAAACGTTCGATAATCAAAAAAGGACCCTTTGCAACATGCTCAAATGCTTCAAATATTAAAGTGACACTTACCATGAGACTGGACTTGTTACCTCATGAAGCAATACCTGTTGTCTTTCTAGGCTAAGATGGTGTGGCGGGCGTTGCTATGTTGCTAATGATGAATGGTGATGTGTGGTGGAGAGGAGGAGCTCTATCTACTCAATGTGGGCTCAATTGGTCACCTAGCTCTCGGCACTCCATGTCTTCTACCTGTGGGACTCGAGAAATCATCTCCTTAGTTACCCCTAGGCTAGGGGGGTAACAAACATTATAAATTTTGAAAAAATAGCCTTGCACTAGAACAAAGTGTTCTCTACAATTCTACAATCCCATATATGCATTATATTTTACATGAAAATAACATAACATTGTTAGAAAAACTCAAATTTCACATAGTCATACGCAAATTATATAAATAAAAATTATATATTTGGAAAGCTAATTCAATTTCTACATTTCATCCTTTTACACCATATTCAAATTCATTGTGGAAGTACTTTAAATCATCCCTCCAAGTTAACATATTGTTGTTTTTCCATGTTTTCATTGCCATTGACTTGTCATGAGAGACCATCATTAGCTTGCACCTAACCCTAGGAAAACAAAAATAAAAATCATTATGAAAGGACAAATTAAATCATTATACTAGTGGATCACCATTATGTTTAATGGTTCAAAATATTTCAATGCCAACTAACATGGTTTATCTAAAAATCACATCCAATATGATTTTAATGCTATCTATTTACGTAGGGAATTTGACCTGGTTTGTTGAAATGGTTCACGCATAGTTTTCCATCAAGTGGGGCATTAGACATTGTGTTCTCAAATGACTCTCTTGATGAGTTCATCCAAGAAGAGCATCCAACTTGGTCTATTCATAGGGTTGTCTTCTGGGAATAAGTAAGTGTAAGTACAATCAAAGTAAATACCACACACAAGAATTCACAACAAAGGAATCAACAACCATTTCCGATATTAAGTAACTCATCTTTAAATTCTCTACGCTCCCTTGTAGCTATTCTGACCAATCCTCTCACCATTACTACCAATCCATGATGTGAACTAGCATCATATTTACTTTATTCTCCTATCTCAACTACAAGGGATAAATGCCTTAGTCCAATCAACCTTCAAATTTAAACTTTACATTCATTCATAATACAAGAGTGTTTTTCAAACTCAAACTTAGATTACAAATTAAAAGACAAGTTTTTGAATATTTTTTTTTTGGACCACTTCTATCTGAAATCTAATTAGAAATTGTTGGAATTTAGTTGTTAAATCTACATAATCCAAGTGCTCCAAGGGTTTTTCAGGAGTCCACCAAATCTATTTATGCATTCAAAAATGCAATTTATACAACAAAACACTACAATTTTACTAATTTAAATTTGAAGGTTCCATCAAGGGGGGTATTGGACATTGTGTTCTCAAACGACTCTCTCTTGTTGAGTTCATCCAAGAAGAGCATCCAACTTGGTCTATTCATAGGGTTGTCTTCTGGGGTTCATTCAAGGAGGGTAAATGGTTTGGTTTGATCTCAAGTTTTAAGTAAATCTAAAAGGATAGAAAAATGAGGGATTTTTCACATGTTCGAAGACTTTGTTAACCCACTTTGATAAAAATTTCAAAATGGTAAGTTAACCATACATCTATTACCAAATAAGTTAACCCCATATTGTTTCTTATGCAAAATAAGTTAACTCCATATTGTTTCTCATGCAAAATATTATAGCTAGAAAAGTTATTCAAAGGAAATAGGAGTTTGACTCATTATGTGATTAACATTTCTAATTACCTCTTAATATGGTTTCTAATCCAGTTCTTATTTAGATACATTTTTGGGCTAGTAATTTCTTATGCACTGACATAGTTAATATTTTGGTTTTTTAGTATGTATTATCACTTTGTTTTTTTGTTTTTAAATCTCATTGTAGAGTTTTCCCAAGCCTTTGGTAAAAAATTAACCATAAAGACAACACAATACCAATGCCTACTAATATGTCATGGAAAAGTTTACAATGACCATATACACAACATTGACAATTATAAGTATTTTATAAAAACCACTAAGTTATTCTTCAATTTGGAAATCATAACCATAAATTATCACGATCGCCATCTAACACTAAAGAATAAGTCAAGTGTAAGTACAACTCTACAACAATCAAAGAAAATACTACACACAAGAATTCACAAAGCTACAACAATCAAAGTAAATACCACACACAAGAATTCACAACAAAGAAATCAACTCATCTTTAAATCGCCATCTAACACTAAAGAATAAGTCAAGTGTAAGTACAACTCTACAACAATCAAAGAAAATACTACACACAAGAATTCACAAAGCTACAACAATCAAAGTAAATACCACACACAAGAATTCACAACAAAGAAATCAACTCATCTTTAAATTCTCTACCCTCCATAGTAGTTATTCTTACCCATCCTCTCACCAATACTACCAATCCATGATGTGAACTTCCATTACATTCATTTTCTTCTCCTATCTTAACAATATCTTAACAAGGGATAATTGCCTTAGTCCAATCAACCTTCAAATTTAAACTTTATATTCATTCATAATAGAAGAGTGTTTTTCAAACTCAAACTTAGATTACAAATTCAAAGATAAGTTTTTGAATATTTTTGGTTTTTTTGATCATTTTTATGGCAAATTTGGTTAGAAATTTTCGAATCATTAAATCATAATTTTTAGATTACAAATTCAAAGACAAGTTTTTGAATATTTTTGGTTCTTTTTGGATAACTTTTATACGGAATCTTATTAGAAATTGTTGGAATTGCAGATTTCAGTTGTTAAATCTGCATAATCCAAGTGCTTCAAGGGTTTTTCAGAATCCTAGTGCTCCAAAGATTTTTCACGACACTAAATCTATTTATACATTCAAAAATACAATTTATACATGAATTTGATAATAGTTACCAAAAATGATAAAAGTAAAACATTTAAACTACACCATTTTATAACCAAACTCAACATAGGCCTTCATTAAATTCTACATAGAATTCATTACGAATCAACCATTTTATATCAACCACGTTGTGCTTCTCAAATCTTCATTACAAATTTGTTGCCCCTTTCATTTCGACAGAACATTTTACAATTTCTCAACATCGACTGCACTTGGTTTGGTTGCAAGTCGAGAAAATTATTTTCCACAAGTTGAGATTAGTTGAATAATCTCCTTCACATTAGTTGAGAGGACTGGTTTTTTCTAGTAATTCTGATAAATCTTAAAACCCTAACTTGAGATTACTTGAATAATCTCCTTCACACCACCCCAAGATTCAAAAGAGCACAAAGCTCTGAAGTAGACGTTAAATTAAGATTCCATGGCCAATCTTTGAATGAGTGTTGATTGAATAATCTCCTTCACATCAGGCCAAATTCTAGAGAGAACAAAGCTCTGAACAAGACGTTAAATGAAGGTTCAATGGCCGATCTTTGAATATCCTTCGCCAAAAGCTATATCTATCGAGAATCGACCTTCCCACTTACATTCGCAGTTTTCATGTAATAAAATAGCATCCTATTTAAGGTATTAGTACTAGAAGACAAATCAATAAGGAATGGATATAATTGCCAACGTTGATTCAAAATGACCGGACAAAACTAAATAAAGAGCACCATTTCATCACACAACAGCTCGGACAAAAGCACAATATTTAAATTTCTATACAGTATTTCAAAAATAAAAAGCAATTTCAATTTCTCTACAGTTTGATGAGAAGCTACACGTTTAGGGCTTCTTATTTTCAGATGTTAAAAGGCAATAAAAGACTCTTTCTACCATCTTATTATTTCTACAATCTAACTGTTTTAGGGCTTCAAATTTAAATGACACTTGTAAAGAAGCGTCATCACAAGTATCATTTAAATTTTATACCTCAAAATCCACCATTCAGATCGCTAAACCTGGCACATGATTCTTTCAGCATATCGATTTAGGTGAGTTTCACAGACGTGCACCGAGCATAGATTGAACTCGAACTCGCGTTATCATTGGAAGTAGGGTTTGATGATGCGGTTGCCGAGAGAGTTTGGGAACGCATAACCATGTCCGCCATGGATGGCGTCTGGTATTCCCTGCTGTAATTTTCAAAGCTTTCGCCGCGTGTCGTGGCTCTCTGTCGAAAATGGGAGCTCTGAGCCGAAAGCACGAACGCCCGCCCGGACCGCTCGTAGGTTTGCTTGCTCATCATTCTCGCTTGAATCTCTGTAATTTCCGCTTCCAGTGAAAGGGAAAGCAAGTGATCGCCGGTTCGAGTCCGTTGCAATTCCATTTTGGCGTTCTGGAGAACCATCTGTGCACTCGACATGTCGCCCTGATCGGCAAGTGTTCTGGCCTCGGCTATGGCTTGAGCCGTTCTGAGACGGTTCCTTTGCTTCTCCACTTCCAAATTTAGAGCAACCGGAGCTCCGTCCGTGCTCTCCGGACGCAAAATTGAAAGAGATTGTTCTCTTGAATCGAAATCTTGCTGAGAAACGGGTTCTTTGTAGAAACAACGGACCGAGATTAAATTCATAGGATTTGATGCAGATTTTAAGGCTGGTAATTTGAGTTCTACAAGTATATCTCTCTCTTCTTCGGCGTAGAGATCACCGAGATCTACCGTCCCGTGGCTTCCGTCGTCAGCAACGCAGGTTTCGTAGCTTCCGGCGTGGAAGCTTTTCAGCTTCGTTCCTGCGCATGCCGAAACCTTTATCTTGACGTCCTGCACAACGACGCTGAGCAGGCCACCGATGCACTGAGCGAAAGCGTCTTGCACGAGACATTCGGTCTGAATGAACGAAAACGTGCCCCCCGATTCTTCAGAAATGTTGTGCATCGTGGCTGCGTCGTGGTCAACTCCGAAGCCGAAGGCATGCACGGGGATTTGAACATGGCCATGACGCATGCTTTGTCTGGCGCTCCGCCTCTGTTCATCGATGGGAAATAAAACCGACCCGCGAGAACTGAGACTGTAAGTGTCCTGACCATCCGAGAGCAACATGATGCTCCCCACGGGGTTCCGTTGGCGACGATCTTCGAGCACCTTTGCGCCTTTTCTCAAACCCTCAGCGATATTCGTGCCGCCGGTGCAGAACAGCCTCTCGACGACGAGGTTCGCTTCTTGCTGACCGTTCGGAGACATGCGCTTCAAGGGAAAAACTCGCTTGGCCGTCGAAGAGAATACAACGACGGATAACCGGTCCGCTGGGCTCAGATTTGATATGAGAAAAGCCATGGCCCGTTTCAAAAGCTCCAGCTTCATTCCCGACATGCTTCCGCTAACGTCGAGCACCGTAACAAGATCGATCGGCGCACGGCACACTAGATCTTTAACCATATTTTCCTCACAGTTTTCGTAATTCTTTTTCTTGGAAGCTTCGCTGGCAGACGGAGCCTTCACATGCACCAGCACTGTGAAATTCTCCGAAGCTTCACTGGCCGCAACGGCTTCGATCTCGGGATACAATGCTAACCTCATTGTCCTTACATTTCCAGCAGCTCGAGCGCTTGTTCCTTCCCGATCGACGACGAAACCCTTGAATTCGAACTCTTGATCATCATTGTTTTGTAAGCTTGTTTGTCCTTCATTCGGTCGCAAGTTCGAATCCAGAGGCTCGTCGTCGTCGTACACCGCCGGTTCTTGGGTAAAGTCTTGACGATGACCTCTAAAGCTTGCGATCGAATCGTCTAGGATTCTGAGTACCGGATCCAATCTTCTCTGCTCTTCTTCTGCGGTTCTCAAAAGGACCTCCTGGTCTCTAACTATATTGTGCCGCCTTCGATCATGTAGATTTCCATTTGTAATTATCGGCGTAGTCGCAGCGGTGTCAATATCATTATTCTTAGCTTCCTTTACGGAAACCTGCCACGGCACTTCTTTCCATTTTGCTCGGCAAACGGGACAGATCAAGTTGCCGTGACGGACATTGGAGACAATGCACGGAAAATGAAAAGAATGAGAACATTCCGCTGTAAAGATCGCATGTCCGGTGCCGGGTTTCATCGTCTCCAAGCATATTGCACAACAGCCCTACAACACAAGAACATCGACGAAATAAATTATCATCTTTCATGGAACACAGAAAAGATCTGATATATTAAAGATTTAATTTTTTAACTTTTTTATATTTTCTGATATGAGTTAAAGCTTATAGCCACGTTTAAGCGTTACAATACAAAGGGAACATTTTCACAGTTCTTCCATCATTTAAAGTTTTAAACGGCAATCAAAAGACCGTAGATAGGGCTATTTTCACGATTCTGTCATAATTTAAAGTCTTTAACAGCACTCAGGCATCACAGAACCGAAGATCGAATCGAATAACTGCGAGACGTAACTTTTCAAAAATATCTCTTTGGCCGCAATCTAGCAGCGCGAGACCGGAGATCGAATCCGATTACTACTCTATGGGATAATTTCTTTTCGAAAACTTACTTTCGGCGTCCGACTCCCGTTCCGAAACAAATTCAGTCGCGGCGACAAGGGTATGGAGTTCTTCGACACCGTTTCAGGCGACACGGCGGTTTCCCTGTTACGCAACCGCGGACTTTGGGTATCCGACCTGGAGCAGTTGACAGGCTGACAATTGGCTCCGGGGCTTGAAACAGGCTGCCTGCGAGTACTTTCGGCTTGATTTTCTTGAATTTGAACACCAGCACTTCGGCGGTTTCCGATTTCGAACCTTGGACCTCCCGAGTTCAAATCATCGAGATCGGGAGGGAAATTGGCACAGACGCTAAGGCCCAATGCGTTTCGAGCCCTTCTCCATCCGGTGCCCATCTTTAACTAAAAACCCTTTGTAGCTTTCGTAAAAATTCAATAGGGCATCGGTGCCTGCTTCTCAATTCAGTGCAGAAAAATCATATTTTTACAACAATGTGAATACAAAGGCAGAATTCCTATTGATTCCTTTCCTCCAGTCTTCCTGTACTTCCTCGAATGCCAAGATCCGTTGAAGAGACGGAGTCCGAGTGGGGTGAGGAGCAGGCTGCAAGAGTTATAAGGGGATGAGCGAAACCAATGCCCGTGAAGCCACACGGATCAGTCTTACGAGGGCCTATCATATTTCTTTCCGCGTGGACCCCGGCCAAATCCCGGCCACCGACCGACCTATGCGGAACTTTTACTTTCAGTCAAAGGACGTTGGATCGTCACAAATTTTGACGCCTACTTACACGTTAGGAAACGGAGATAATACTGTGTGTACACGGATTCTGGTAACTATATTTTAGGAAATGGAGATGATATTGTGTGTGTATGGGTTTGTTGGGAGAGAGGGGTAGATTTTTACAGCTTGAGTGAGTTTAATGGTAAAGAACATGTGTTTCCTCTTAAAAGATTATAAGTTCAAATCCAAAGAGGAATAGAGTATGATATCTTTGTAGATTTTACCAATCAAATCGCTAAACGGAGGGGAATCCTTTATCCCACAAACAAAAGGTCTCATACATTAATTTGATGTGACTTAGCCCTAACCTTAAAAATAGATTATTATTATTATTATTATATTAAACTCATGTTTAAAAATTAAGTATGAGAAAACAATTAACTATTACCTATTGTTTCAAAGATTATAACATATCGGTTAAAAAACAATAAAAAGAGGAAATTTTGATGATCCGTATTCAATTAAAATATAAAATTAAGGATCTTTTATAGGTGGTGATTGTTTATTTTATTTTTTTTCAAATAACCATAGTTAATGGTCATAATCGAAACCCTTGGTGCTAGCAACTGCCCGCTTTTCCTAAGGTGGGTTGTCGCCTAATTTGCGAAATTAACATTTTGCGCCTTTTGATGAGTAGCAGTTTATTGACTATAAACTTGCCTTTTTCTTTAGCTTCTAGAAGATCCATGTGCATAACAAGCTGTATTTTCAGTAAACCCACTAATTTTAGCTTTCCGTTTTTTTTTTTTATGTTCTTTGATTCGTCTTATTTTTCCAAAGTGACCCATACGTGCAAATCCATCTTGGCCACCATAAATTGTAATTAATACATCCACTAAGTTGTTCAATTACATATAAGTTGATATAATCTTCTTGTATATTCCAAAGTTGAATATAATGCCCATTCTTTTAATGGGTCAAACACCTCCATCATCTATCTAGAATCTTAAAACAATCAATTTAAACAAGATTATCGTTTTTTTCGAATTTCCAAAGATTCCATTAAAAGATGGGCCATCATTATGTGATATTCGATGTAAATTTCACATTTTTTTCCTGGGAAACGACAAAGAATCACGTTTTCACCCTTCCCATCACGACTATATCTCACATTAAATAAAAATGTGATAAGTAGTTCTATTAAAAGAAGGGGAGTAAATATTATTAATAGTTAATAAAGGCCGTATATAGAGGGGCAGCTTCACAACTTGCTCTGACAGGTGGGTCCACTCGATCCAGAGGCGCGCGTGCGCAGGACCGGAGTGCGTGGAATAATTGCTGACCTGTCGGCGGTGACTTGGACTTTTCCGCCGCAGTCACGTATACTTTTTTATTGAAGAGACAGTCTCGTTCAGTTTCTACAAACTTCAAGTCGTTGATTTACATTCTTCCAATGAAATCGCGCCACGTGTTCCGCAACAAATGCTAGTACTATGGGAATAGCTCTTGTTTTCACATTGTTGGAAATGTATATGTAACCTGAAGGGGAAAAAAGAAAAAACAGAAAGGTAAATGTAAGGTGGTCAAAGATAGGGTAGAGTTGGTCTACATAAATAAAATAGGTGATGGCCCACCTTTGAATGGTAGTGGTTTGAATGGCAAGCAACATGATTCCCCAATTTGACTTGGACTCGTAAAAGGCAGCACACGGGCTTTTATTTGACTTGTTTGAGTTTGAGTGGGTCGTAGAATTCGCCGTCGGTGGTTATTTAAACCTCAAATTTTACAACAACAATATAGACAAGGCAACATTCTA
>ML782551.1:275059-401244 GCA_009831015.1 Picea engelmannii | reverse complement strand
ATATATATATATATATATATATATATATATATATATAAGAATCATTGTGTGTGTGTATATATACTATCCTATATCCATCTTAACTCCAGATCTATCAAGGGTCTAGAGGGATCAAATCTTTTGAGGTACAAACCTTTAACATTTCCACAAGTTTTGCACTCTAGAAAAGGTTTGATCCCTCTCATTGCTTGATAGATTCAGAGTTAAGATGGATCTTGGTTGTTTGATAGATTCGGAGTTAAGATGGATCTTGGTTGGTTATATATATAATCTTATTTTAAGGTCACAACTAAGCCAGACACCAAATTGGTGTATGAGACCCCCTTGTTTGTCGAACAAGGAACCCCCTCCATCGAGCGATTTCACTGGTAAATTCTATTGAGGTATCCCCCTGTGGATTTGAACTTGTGATTTTTCTTTATTATGTTAAAAATAAAAATAAAAAAATTCAAATTATTATAAATATAAAAATTACAGACAAAGGATTTGTGAAATAAATGTTCATATAATTAATTATGAAATAAACATGAAATGGATGAGCATGTTTCACTAAAGATGACCACCTAGACCAAGGTTGACCATGTTAAGTATGGTAGACCATGGTAGAGAATGGTTGACTAGGGTTGATCATGGTTCATCAAGAACGTGATCAACCATGGTTGGATGTGGTTGTCATTGGATGTCCATGACCATGGTTGACTATGGTTGACCATCATTGTGAGCATGGTTTCCAATAACCATGGTTGTCCATGGTTGACTATGGTTGATAATGAGTGAAAATGAGAATGGTTGACTATGGTTGACGTTGATTGATTATGGTTGACAATGACCATGAGTGTGGTTGAGCATGCATGACTATGGTTGACAATGGGAGAACATGATCATGGTTAACTATGGTTGATGTTGACCATGATTGAATGTGGTAGACCATGTGGTGGAATATGGTTGATAATATATATGAATGACTATGGTTGACCACAATCATGGTTGACTATGGTAGACCATGACCATGAGAATGCTTTTTTATGTTTGACAATGGATGATAGTGGTTGACCATGAACTTGGTTAAACCATGACCATGGTTAATAT
This sequence comes from Picea engelmannii, assembly GCA_009831015.1. Taxonomy (NCBI): domain Eukaryota; kingdom Viridiplantae; phylum Streptophyta; class Pinopsida; order Pinales; family Pinaceae; genus Picea; species Picea engelmannii. The sequence continues at coordinate 400,155 of ML782551.1, read as the reverse complement.
ATCATTGACCATGACCATGAGCATTGTTGACCATGGTAGACCATGACCATGAGCATGGTTGACCATGGTTAACCATGGTTAACCAAATTAGTAGTTGATATTGAACTTGGTTGACCATGACCATCGTTGACCATGAGCATGGATGACCAAGATTGACAATGGATGATTGTGGTTGACCATATCCTTGGCTAGACCATGACCATGGTTGATATATGGTTGACCATGACCATGGCCATCGTCAACCATGGTTGACCATGATCATGACAATGACAATGGTTGACCAAATTGCTAGTTGATAATGTACATTGGTTGACCATGATTGACGAAGGTTGACCATGGTTGTCCATGAACATATTTTGACATTAGTTGACTATGTTGAGCTCCCTATGGTTCAATATGGTGCTTCTATAGAACCATAGTTCGTCACACTACAACATTGGGAGATGTTCATCGGAATGTGACATTGAGCAATGTTTGTGATCTTAATCAGATCTGACAAGAACAATTGGCTATCAGCACAAGTTCTAAGATGATTATCACATGTAAAGTTAAAGGCTAAGGACGAAGAAGGAGATCAACTCGTTGGCATGAAGGGCCCCAAGCCATCATGATTGATATCTATTTTGTATGTAATGTATGTAAAGTTGGACATCATATTGTTGTACATAAAGTAATGAAACTTTCATGAGGCCTTTTCAACCTAGGAGAAAAGACAAACAAACAAATAAAGGGAGAAACAAATTGGAGAGAAGCTTAAGCATTGGGGATGTCTGACCTTCAAGCTATCCTCCCAGTTGACTCAATCTTGTATATCATGTTTCCCCACAATGAGAAAGGGGTTCTTGGACTGAGAATGATGTAGAGAGGTTTCCCAAATGTCACTGAGGAGAATAGAGATGAACCAAAGAGCCTGTAACTTCCCATTAGTGAATAATAAAGAGCATGGTCGAAGCCAAAAGAATGTTGGTTTACCCATTTGGGTTTCCAAGGTAAACTTTGAGTTATGTGTGTGTGTGTGTGTTTGTTAGATATGGATTTTGTCGTCTATGGGTGGAATTGTTTGCACTATAATTTAATGATAATGGTGTGCACTAAAAATTAATGGTGGTCTTTGTTTTGTTTCGGTAATGGGAAATCCATGCCAGTTGGGATCAAATTCATTTTTTCTTAGATACAATTTCCCATGGGTTAGTAAGACATACTAACAACTCTTTAACCATACCCATACATTGATTTTGAAGTTGAAATCGATGGCCATCCTTTTTGAGTTGTTGTTATTTACTTGGGGGTTTCTAATTTGTTTTAAGGGTCATTGGGGATTTTCTCTCACTCCCAAAGTCAACTTTGATACTAGCCATTGTCTACACCTTTCCCATAGGTCGTGCTTCATGTTCTCGATGTTGTCGTGGCGTTTTATTTTTCCCATAAATAATATACATACCATACTTCGAAATATGGGGTTGTTTGGGCATTTGTTAACTACCCATGAATCAAATGCATGTTTTTACAATTTTTTCAGCTACCAATTTCACCCCATAAATTTTTCCTTACTATTGAATATTAAACTCGACTCCCTAGGAATTTTTATTTTTTGTGGGTTATCAAAATTGCCCATAGGTGTTTTTGTATGTTGTGGGTCACCAAAATAATCCTCTATGCATTTTTACATGCCGTTGGTTTTCATCCTTTAGACTTTCTCCTTAGCTTCTAGTTGCCAAATCCAACTTTCAAGGGTTTTCCCTTCACTATTGGTTGTTGAATTCACCCTTTAACTATTTATTTTAACCATGGGTCGACCCATTCTGACTGAGTTTTCCTTTGGTCAAATTCATCTTCTTTTTTCTACCAACAATCATACCTAGTCGACCAAATCCACCCACATTTCAATTGGGGTCTCAGTTGGTTAGTTTGTCTCCCTTTGTCAACTAGAATTTGGTAGAGTCAACTTCCAACCTAGCCTCTGAATCGACTTGCCTTTATTCCGACTCATTTTCCATCTTGGCTTTTGGGAAATCAACTTCATTGTTATTTGGGATGACTCAACTTGTGGCTTGGTTGGTCGAGTCTTTTCCATTATTTAAAGAGAGATAAAATATTAGTTGTTGTGTAGAGGTTATTGTGTTGGTGAGACGGGGAGGCTATAAGCCTCCCATTTACGGATCAAATGGTATCAGAGCATAAGTTCGAATGTATTTAGTGAGACTTATATGGTGAGTACTCGCAGTAATTACAAAAGAAGTTGACAAGAGTTGTTTCTAGTGCTAGAGTGAAGTAGACCATCAAGAATGCCAGGGGAACATTATCGAGGAGAAGAGGAAGAAGATCCAAAGGTCAGGTTGGATCGATTTGAACATATTTCGGCCACATTGACATCAATGGTGTCATAACTATTGGCAGCGAAGTGCAGGGAAACACCATCGATAGAGGATTATCATGAAATCCCCAATAAGGAATAAAATAAGCCAAAGAAAAAGTGTAAGACTAAGCCATAGATGAGAAAATGTAGCTATAGTAAGACTTGGGTACCTTTTCATGTAGAAGCCAAGGTGGAAATCAAGCCACATACTGGGAATGTGGATTCTATTGGGATAAACTAATGGTTACAGTAGATGGAAGTATATTTTAGCGTGCATGAAGTAACTCGGGAAAAAAAAAATATTTATTTTTCTCAGTTGAATCTTGAAGGCCATGCTTTGACATGTTAGTAGAGTGACGAAGTGAGAAGAGCACTAGGAAATGAGACACCAATGACTAGTTGGGAGGTGTTCTAGGACATGATCAAATATCAATTTTATCCGATAGTATATTAGGAACACCAACAAATAATATGGCATTACTTCAGGTAGAGACAAGAACAACCAGTGTAGGAGTTCACGAAAGAGTTCAGAAAGAGAGCAATTCATATGGGAGTCTCTCTCAAAAGTCTAAACATATTAGTGAAGTATTTGGGGGCATTTTTACCTCATATTTGTAGACAACCAATGTTATTTAGACCAAATACAATTTTTGAGGCTAGTATTCAAGCAAAATACCTTTAGGTAGACAAGCGAAAGAAACAAACAAGTACTCATAAGAAAGTAGAACTACAAGAGAAACAGAGAAAGAAGAAAAATAAGAAGAAGTGGAATGAGAAGAATATCGTGGCAACAACAAAAGAATAAAAACATTCCATACAACAATGTAAAGGATGTGATTGAAAGGGACACACTAAGGAGAACTGTTGGAAATTACACCCTGACAAGCACCCCAAATATTTCCAGAAAAGGAAGAAGAAAGCGTTGATATTAGTGGATGTTGAAGAATGGGTGGATAGCACCTTAGACCCAGAAGGGAATATCAACTGCACTAATCTTCATAAATAGGTGGCATTAGTTGGTTGTTGTCACAAGGAGGATAAGGAAATGACTGAACTCTTCTACATTAAAATCCACATGAAACAAAGCAAGGTGGATTGTTTGTTTGATCCTAGTTCACAATCCAACTTGACCTTTGTGCAACGTGTTGAGAAGCTTGGTCTAGAGACTTAAAACCATCCACATCCATACCCCCTAGGTTGGACAAGGCAATATTTGGAATTGAAAGTGAGAAAGGAGTGAAAGTTTAAGTTTGTCGTCAATCAAAACTTTGTTGATGAAGTAGTTGTAGATGTGGTTTCTCTATAAATATGTGGATTCATCTTGGGAAGTCCATATTTTTACATGAGGGATGTCATTTTCATAAGGAGAGAGAACGAGTATAGGCTATTCAATAATGGAAAATATTATGCCATAAATGCACATAAGGGAAAATCTAAAGTCTCCCTTATTATTTCTCATCATGCAAGTAGTACAAATAATTTTGGCTTATTGTTCCTGAGAGAAGGAAAGCAACAAGGAGAAGGAAACGAGTTGGAGATGAAGGCATCCTTGGAAGGATGTAATGGAGAGAAACGTCAACAACTACAACAACTAATTGAAGCCTACAAGGAAGTGTTTCAAGAGCCTTAGGGACTACAACCTAAGAGAGAGGTTGAACATGAGATTCAGTTGTTTCCAGAGTCACCATTGCCTAACATTAGGTTGTACAGGTAGTCCATCATTAAAGAAGATGAAGTAAATAAGAAACTATAGTGGTTGTTGGAGAAAGGAGTTATCAGACCCAATACATCACTATGTAGTTCTCCCATCATCATGGTGCCAAGAAAAGATGGAAGTTGGAGAATGTATGTTGACTACCGTGTCGTGAATAACATCACCATCAAGAATAGATATCCTTTGCCAAGGATTTATGACTTGTTGGATAAACTATAGCAATTTAAATTCTTCACTAAGATAGACTTCAAATCAGGCTACGACCAAGTGAGGATCAAAGCAAAAGACACATGGAAGACATCGTTCAAAACAACACAAGGTTTGTATGAATGGTTAGTAATGTATTTTGGATTATGCAATGCACTTACAACATTTATGAGACTAATGAATGACATGCTACACCCATTCATTGATTCTTGTGTAATAGTACATCTGGATGACATACTAATCTTTAGAAATACTTGGCAAAACAACCTCTCACATGTGACGCAGGTGCTAGAGACCTTGAGGAAGACTAAATTGATTGCCAACTTGCATAAATGTGAGTTGGGAAAGACTTCCTTGATATATATTGGACACATTATTGGAGGAGGAGAGCTAAGGGTAGATCCATAGAATATTGCATCCATCACCCAATGGCCTATTCCCACCAATGCAACAGAGGTTAGGAATTTTATGGGAGCAACTCAGTATCTAAGAAATTTCATAGTAAAATTATCTACAGTAGCAGCAACGTTGCACATTGTGACCACTAAAGGAAAGAGATTTCATTGGGGTAAGACACAACAAAGAGAATTTGAAGACTTGAAGAAGAAAATCAGCGATGCTCCAGTGCTATCCATGCCAAATTTCCAGCAACCTATTGAGCTAGAGATGAATGCTAGTGGATATGCATTAGGAGTAGTACTCATGTAAGGAGGAAGTCCTATGTGCTACCATTCATAGTTGTTTCATGAAGTAGTTCTTGACTATCCCACGTATGATAAAGAGCTCTTTTCAATTGTGCAGAAAGTGAAGAAGTGGAAGCATTACCTCCTAGGAAAAGAGACTATCATACACATGGATAATCGACCCCTTTAGTATCTACAGATTCATAGAAAGATGTAGTAGGTGAGGAATTACAAGTGTTTAGGTTTCTTGCAACAATTTCATTTACTAATTAAGTACAGGAAAGGAGCCATGAATAGACTAGCAGACATGCTCTTTCAATCACCACTAAAGAAGATTGCAAAAATTGGAATGATAATGCAACTTGATCCTTTCACTCATGAACTTCTGAGTGAATATTATGAGGGAGATGAAGATTTTAGAGTGGTCAACAAGAAGTTGGAGATGTCATTCACTGCAATTGAAGGAAATGAATACCACCTCCAAGATGGGTTATTATACAAACTATGCATACCTTGGGACAAAAGAGTTCAGATGATGAGAGAAGCACACACTTATAGATTTGTTGGGAATTTTGGCATGAAAAGAAAGTGGTGAATTTTCAATGGTATGTGTATTGGCCAAAGATGCAAGAACAATTGGAAAATTTTGTTAGAGGATGTGTTCTTTACGACACTAGCAAGACAAGCAACCTGAAATTTGGCTTATACATGCCATTTTCGGTGCCAAGCAGACCTTGGGAGAGCTTCTCGATGGATTTTTTTGGATATTTTCCTATGACTTGTAGAGGCCATTACTACTTTTTCGTTAATGTAGATCGCTTCAGAAATTTTTTTGTGTCATTCCCTGTAAGAAGACAATCTTTGGACGAGAGGGAGTTGAGCTATTCTTTAGCCATGTTTGGGTAAACTTTGTATTTCCAACCTCCATAATATTTGATCGATACATTAGGTTCTTGGAATATTTTGGATATCACTTTGGGAAAGAATGGATACCAAGTTGAAGTAATCCACTATCTTCCATCCTCAGAGGTAGTAAGCAGGACGTTGGTGCAATTGTTGAGAGGTTACAACAACAAACGTCCAAAGACTTAGGATGAGAAACTAGTCTACATTCAACACTCTTATAGTAGAGAAATTCATTCTTCCACCAATAAGTTTCCTTTCAAGACTTGTTTTGGTTAATTACCTCCTTCACCATTTGATATCGTGTATGGACAACATAAGAAAGAAGTAGGAATACAAGGAGATGAATATAATGCAAGCACATTCATGGGAAATATTAGGAATATACATCTAAGGGTTCAAAAGAAGCTCTACAAGAGCCAACAGTTGTACAAAGATAAACATGACCAACATAGGGAGGATCATAAATTCCATGTTGGAGATAAGGTGTGGCACTATCTCTGTAAGGAATGACTGCAAGGAGCAACAAAGAAACTAAATCCCCTTAGATATGGGCCATTTGAGATGAATGAGCAAGTGAATGAGAACACCTTCAGGATAAAAATTCCACCTTATATGCATATCAAATCAGTGGTGAACGTGGAAAATTTAAAGTTGTTTGATCCTTCCATGCTGGATGAGGAGGAAGAACATTAGGTTCCTCCTACTGTAGAAGACCTTGCACCTCATGGTTTTGAGGAGTTGAAGGAAAACATAGTTCTGCAACACAATGAGCAGAAAAATCGTAGAGAACACCAACAAAAGTGGCATATTGGTCTAAAGGGACATATTGCAAGGAAAATGAAGTGGTATGAGAGGAACCATATTGCAAGAAATTTCCCTCATCTATCCTTGGAAACTTTTGGGGACCAAAAGCCTCCCAACGGGGGGGTGTGATCCGAATCGGATCTGATAAGAACAATTGGCTATCGACACAGGATCTAACATGATCAACATAAGAAAAGTTAAAGGTTAGGGATGAAAAAGGACATAAACTTGTTGGCGTGAAGGGCCCCCTACCATCACAATTGATGTCCATTTTGTATGTAATGTATGTAAATTTGGTCAAAATATTGTCGTGCATAAAGAAGTAATGAGACTTTAATGAGGCCTTTTCAATGTGGGAGAAAAGACAAACAAATGAATAAAATGAGAAACAAACTAGAGAGAAGCTAAAGCGTTGGGGATTCCTGACCTTCCAACTATCCTCCCATTCGACTTAGTCTTTTATGTCATGTTTCCCCACAATGAGAAATGGGTTCTTAGGATATGAATGATGTAGAGAGGATATCCAGATGTCAATTAGGAGCATAGAGATGAATCAAAGAGCTTGTAACTTTCCCATTGATGAATAATAAAGAGCCTAGCCGAAGCCAAAATAATGTTGGTTTTCCCATTTGGGTTTACAGGGTAAAATCTGATTTATGTGTGTGTGTTTGTTAGATATGGAATTCATTGTCTATCATTGGAATTGTTTACACTATAATTTAATGACAATTTTGCTCACTAAAAATTAATGGTGGTTTGTGTTTTGTTTCGGTAACAAGAAATCCATGCCAATTGGGATCGAATCCATTTTCCCTTAGATGCAATTTCCCATGGGTTAGTAATCCAAACTAACATGTCTTTAACCATACCCATGCATTGATTCTGAAGTTGGAAATCGATGACCTTCCTTTCTGAGCCATTTTTATTTAAATGGGGCTTTCTAATTTTTTTTAAGGGTCGTTGGGGATTTTCTCTCACTCCTAGAGTCGATTTTGCTACTAGTCGTTGTCCACACCTTATCGGTAGGTCATTGTTGGGATGATCTTGTGGTATATATTCCTCAACATTTTCTATCAATCCAGGTAGGTAAACTTATGAGGCATAGGCACAATATGTGCATAACTAATAATGATATTGCCTAAAAAATTCTACTAAAATCAAAGCAGTAAAGTGCCAGACTCACAAACATAAATTAATTCTTTTGGTTATAATCACTCCGATTTGATTGTCAATGGTACATATTCAGTTTACAAATAAACTCTTAGTTATTCTTATTGGCAAACACACTCTGTTTTAGTCAACCAAGCTATAAAACCAACAAGGAGTATTTCCAAGTGTGAGTTAAAAGGTTAAATGAAAGGTAAATTATACAATAAGGGAATGTGTTGATAAAAAGAATAGAAAGGAATTGCAGACTCAATTCAAACTCCAGATATATTTTTGTGATGATTGTTGGTATGGCGCAGTAAATGAAAGATCATTCAAGTAATTTATTTTCTTTAACATTTATATCTGAAACAATCATTAATCACCATAGTGAGAGTGACTTTTCTTGTAAGCAATTTCTTAATCTTCAGGAAATTACAACAGTGCATGTAAAACTACAGTAATCTGAATGCAATTAATGAATGTAACTGCTAAAACAACCTACATGTAGATTTTAACCTTGTACAATTATTTATTGAAAACATATTCTCAATAAAAATAGAAAAGTTACAATGGCACACACACACATTACACAGATATTTTTACCCTGGAAAACCAACAACTTTGTTTAGAGTCACACATCTAAACTTCTATTCATCATCTTCTTCATTGTTTACAATAAAATACACATATAGAATCTCGTGGCATCCAAACCCCTAATCCATTGACCCGGATTAGTCAACAACCCTAATTCCTTAACCAAAATTAAAAAAACCATCAACAAAAAACCATGTGTCAAAAAACTGCCAAAAAAAGGATACAAAAAAATGTCAAAAATGGACCAATTTTTTTTTCTCAAGGGCTCCCACAACCCTCCCAATATCACAATATTATCACTAACTTAGATCTCCCCTATTCTCTAATACTTATGCATATCTCAGGAATTCAAGTGCTTTCCAGATGCATTATGTTTTACGAAACTAACTACATAAAAATAGCTTAGAAATTAATTCCAGCACTGAGCATAACTTCTCCATGATCCTTTGAGCTGAATCCTTGATCTTTTGATTGGATGAATCATATTCCTCACTCCTAGTTGTTAGGGACCTAACCTCCCTAACCCCTCATGTAGGTAGAATAATATATTTTCCATGTAATAAAGGCCAATATTAATAAGGCTAATATTAATAAAGCCTAGTAAAAAGGAAGAATAAGTCAAATGTAAGAAAACCTAATAGAAGCTTCCACTTTTAGAAAATCTTCCTCTAGAATGTTCTTCTGGTAGATAGATTTAGTATAAATAGGAGTCAAGGGCATGGGAATTTTTTGTCTTGAGAATTATTGTAATAGAGTGTTGCTCTGTTGGAGGTTGCCCCCTCGAAGAGGCAAGTGAACATTATTTCCTATCAATAAAGGTATTATTATGGTGTTGTGGTTTCATCTATTGTGTTGTTTCGTTGTTATTCTCTATAATATTTATGTTTTCGGCTATTATAATAGATCTGGTACCTTACAAGTGGTATCAAAGCACTTTCCTTGGTAGAAAATTGTGGGTTATTTTTCAGGGTAGAGACATATTTTGGTGTCTTAAAGCTACAGAAATATGTCGTTTAGTGCATAAATCTACGATCAAGGAAGCATACACACATGAACTACAAGTGGTACTTAAGCAAACATTGTTGGACACCCTTGTAACCCATGTTGGTACCCCTTCGAGTGGTAGCTTATCAGAAAACCCATGTATACAGATCGACCTAGATATCTTGAATCCCTCTGTAGATAAACCAATCGGTTGCCTGACTGCTATAGTTCCACTGAGAACAACACTCGTGAAGATACTCTCTAGTACCTAGATAGTTGGTTAGTACAGCTAAGGGCACAATCTAGCCTCCTTAGTTGGTGCCCTAAGATATTGGGTTGAGTACTATTGTTGCACCATGCATGTATATCAAAGAGATATAGCATAGGGAAAACCCTTTTCTATAGAAACCCTGAATACCCTAACCCTTGGGACGAAAACAAAAACATGACAGACAAGATCTATTGTCATGCAACTGTGCCTCCTGCATTCTGGTTATGAAATTCCTACACATTTGTTCTTGTTAATAATTTGGTCATTTCATCACTATAGTATTATTCAGATCGGAGTATAACTCTACAAGAGTATAAAAAAAAAGTTTGGATCCTTTCGGCACCATTATTTGATACATGTCCCATTGGATTCCCCTCTTCGCCCTGATTGTAGTCATAGCTATTATTTTTCAGAATTTTTTTTTCCATGGACCTAACCCCTTCCCAAGACCCTTATTTGGCATCTCTCTTTGCACTGATCATAGTGGTACCAATCACCAGTAACCCCTTTCTGTTCAGTCCCACTTTTCCCCTGTCCCGTCCCCATGGCCCACACTTGCAGCTAAGTGGGAACAACGTCTCACTACCTTGGACAAAGCTCATGACCAAACCCGAATTGATATTTCTTGCATTACTTCTAGTATTGGTAACCTAAACTCCTGAATTTCTCTGCTCAAATCACTTCCCACCTCCATCACTCAATTGACCACTACTTGTCAGCAATGCCAGGATGCAGTGAACACTTTGACCACCTAGTTTAAGCCCACCCCGGATATTTTTTCTTCTTCCACACCTTATAACCCTGAAGGACCTGAATCCTCCTAGTCCACCTCTTTTCCTCCACACCACTTTCAGTAGGACCTATGTCCCCCTTGCATGGAGGTGACCAAATTTGATGGCTCGGATCTCACGGGCTAGGTCACTCAAATGCAACATTATTTCTCTTTGTACGACATTACTGATGAGTTGGCCAAACTAAGGTATGGTGTTCTCAATCTAGATATGGAACATTGGCAATGGAGAAAAAATGTCGGCCAAGGGTATGTGGCTTGGACACAATTTGTTGTAGAACTTTATGAATGCTTTGACACTCACACCCACCATTTAGGTCATTTGACAAAGTTGAAACAAAATGGTATAGTGGAAGAATTTATAGCTATTTATGAGTGATTGGATTTATGCACAAAGGGAATGTATGATGATTGTTTTCGAGAATGCTTTATTAGTGGCCTCAAGGATGATATTTGTGCCCACCCTGTCATGGGTTACCCTCAGAGTTGGGTAGAAGCTACTAAAAGAGTTAAGGAATCACAATAGGTTGTCTCTTCTCAAACCATAAAACCCTCCTTTATACCTTTCCCTAAACCAGTCACTCCCACTCCTCCTTCCACTCCACTAAAGATCCATAAATTGATCCGGGCAGAAATGGTTGAACGCCAACTCAAGGGCCTTTGTTATAATTGTGATGACAAATATTTTCCTGGGCACAAGTGTACGAAATAAAATATTTTATGGCTATCTCCAAGGATGTTTCTGATGAATATATTGAGGCTTTACCTATGGCCGAGTTACCTGAACCCACTGACATGAATCCACCTTCTAACCCTCCAGAAGTTGAACTGGTCATTTCCTTGAATGCTCTCACTGACTTCTCTGCTCCCCAAGCCCTCAAGATAATTGGTTATATTAAGGATCAGAAGGTCATCATCCTTGTTGACAATGGAAGCATCCATAATTTTATTCATCGTCGTATTTCCAAAGAAACTAATTTCTATATCCAAGCAGTCAACAAATTCCAAATCATGATTTTCAATGGTGGGTCCATGAAATGTGGGGGGCATTGTGAAAATGTGTCTCCAAATTGGTCAGTACCACATCAAATCTCATATGTTTTCTATCGACATGGGTGGTTGTGACATTGTGTTGGGTGTCGAATGGATAAGGACATTGGGTCCCATTCTCATATATTTTAAGGAATTACCCATGCAATTCAACCAGGAGGGATAATTGTATAAGTTACAAGGCATCACAACAGGTTCCCATGAGATCATCAGTTCACATTGCATGGAAAATGTCCTCAAAAAAGGTCATTCTAGAATTATTGCACAACTCCATTCCATTCACGCCACTGAGACACCCTCTGTGCTACCTGACCTCCAATCCATCCTCATCAAACATCAAGCTATTTTTTCCACTCCCCAAGGAATTCCTCCTTCCTGTGGTGTTCATGATCATTCAATTCCCCTCGTCCCCGATAGCCTTCCTCCCAATGTTCGTCCCTATCATCAACCCTTTGCCCAAAAAAATGAAATTGAGAAAAATTATTCAAGAATTGCTCGCCACATGCATTATTCGTCCTAGTACTAGACCCTATTCTTCTCTTGTTGTCATGGTAATTAAGAAAGAAGGCTCTTGGTGCACGTTTCCTGACTTTTTCACCCTCAACAAACTCACCATCAAAGACAAATTTCACATTCATGTCATTGATGATCTCTTAGATGAATTAAGTGGTGCCCATTTCTTTACTAAAATTGATCTTCGTTTTGGCTACCTCCAAATATGTATGAAAGAGGCAAACATTCCTAAGACTGCATTTCAAACTCATGAGGTCCACTATGAGTTCTTGTTCATGCCCTTTGGCTTGTGTAATGCTCCCTCCACTTTCCAAAGCCTCATGAATCATGTCTTTTTTCCTTTTCTCCACCATTTTGTCTTAGTTTTATTTGATGATATTCTCATCTATAGTAAAACCTGGACAACCCATCTTTCCCATGTGGATCACGTTCTTCATCTACTCTCTCAACACCAAATTTTCCTCAAACAATCTAAATGTGCTTTTGGAACCTCGAAAATCGATTACTTGGGTCGTATTTTTGGCAAGGTAGGTGTCAAGGTGGATCCTAAGAAGATTGAATCTATGAAGGATTGGCCTCACCCCAAGACTCTCAAAATCTTGTGTGGTTTTATGGGTTTAACATGCTATTATCACAAGTTTGTTAATAATTATGGAAATATTGCGGCACCTCTCACTGCTCTCCTTAAAAATAATTATTTCACTTGGACTCCCGCAGCTGATCAGACATTTCAAGCCTTGAAGGAGGCTATGTGCACCACTCTTGTCTTGGCCCTTCTTGATTTCACAAAGACCTTTGTCCTGGAATGTGATGCTTCTAGAAGAGGAATTGGAGCATTCCTTATGTAAGATGCCCAACCTTTGTCCTTTACCATCAAACAACTGTCAAAGAGACATTTGGGTCAATCAATCTATGAAAAGGAAACGTTGGTTAGTCTGCATACAATGGATCTCTGGTGCCCTTATCTATTGGATCAACGCTTCCAAATTAAAACTGATCATCAAAGCCTCAAGTATTTTCTGGAGCAGCATCCTTCATCCCTAGAGCAACAAAAATGGGTGACTAATCTATTTGGATATGATTATGATTTTGTTTACAAGAAAAGAAAATAAAATGTGATTGTTGACACTCTTTCAAGAAAATATGAAGATGAAGGGTCCCTTTTTTCCCTCTCCTTCATTGTACCATATTGGCTCCAAGTTGTTCACCATGAATGGCTGCAAGATCCGAAAATTCCGCATATGATCCAACAATTGCAAGAAAATTCTCTAGTTTCCCCAGGGTACTCTTGGCACAATGATGAGCTTTGCTACAAAGGTTGTTTGTATTTAAGTAAAAGTCACAACTTAAATCCACAGTTCTTTTTGAGCTTCATGCTACACCCACAGTTGGGAACTCAGGGTTTACCAAAACCTATGACCAGGTCAAACGCTCTCTTTTCTGGGATGGTATGAAACAAGACGTTCGTACTTTTGCAGCAGAATATGATGTTTTTCAACGCAACAAGGGAGAAACAGTCAAAGCCCCCAACACACTACAACTACTTTCGATTCCACCCACTATTTGGATGGATTATTCTATGGATTTCATTGTTCGCTCACCTAAATCAAAAAATAAGTCAGTCATCATGGTGGTAGTTGATCGTCTTTCCAAGTATGCTCATTTGTGTGCTCTTCAACACCCATTTACTGCCTCCACTATGGCCTAAATTTCATGTATCATGTCTTCAAGATTCATGGCATGCCTCATTGTATTGTTTCTGATCGAGATCCCATGTTCACCATCAATTTTTGGCAAGAATTGTTTAGGCTATAGGGAACCCAATTGCATCTCAACACCGCCTATCATCCTGAGACTGATGGCCAAATTGAAGTTTTCAACAAGTGTTTGGAAACATATTTGAGGTGTTTTTCATCTGAAAGGAAAAATCAGTGGGCTCAACGGTTACTACTAGTTGAATGGTGGTACAACACTTCTTACCATACAACTACTCGCATGACTCCTTTTGAAGAATTATATGGACAAAATCCACCTTCATTTCTCTCATACATGCCCAGTGTCTCGAAGGTCCAGGTGGTTGACCAAACTCTTACAGTTCAAGAGGATATTCTATGTACCCTCAAAGAGAATTTTGTCATGGCTCAGAATCACATGAAGCAACAAGCAAATCAAGGTCACTCTGAACATCAATTTGTTGAAGGAGACTAGGTGTTTCTTCAACTTAAACCTTATAAGAAGACTTAACTCAAGGCCAACCATTGTCAGAAACTAGCACCCAAATGTTAAGGTCCTTATATAGTTCTCAAGTGTGTGGGACAAGTGTTCTATCAGTTAGCTTTGCCCAATCATTCTTAAGCTCCATCATGTTTTTCATGTCTCCCGCTTAAAGAAGGTGATTGGAACTAAGTTCCACACTCAAACCATCCTTCTTGAGTTGGATGAAGAATGATCCATATGGTTGTAGCCACAAGAATTTTTGGACTAGTGTGAGTGTCATCTCCATCAGCGCACCTTCAAGGAAGTGCTAGTCCACTGGAAAGATACAACTCCAACAGATGTCACCTGGGAGCCAACTACCATTCTGCAACAATTTCCTCATCTCAATCCATGAGGACAAGCTTGTTTTTAAGGGGGAGGTCATGTTAGGAACATAACTATTGATATTATGGTATCTTTGGGAGGTATGAACCTCTATTGTGCCCTTTGACAAGATTAGAATGTTCTGGAAAGAAGCAAAGAAATGAAGGAAACCCTAGATAAGATGTTGGTTGAAGAGAGATAATTAATATGAATTAATTAGTACCCAGAGAGAGAAGTCGGCCCAGGAAAGTCTGCCAGGAATACTATAAATACAGGGCGCCAGTCTCTCATTTGACACACTTCTCAGAATTGCAGAAAGCCAGTTCTGCGCACTGCAGTTCAGAAGTCTTGTGCACAAGTCCTAGGGAGGGTGTTGTGCCAGTTTTGGGCGGGACTCTCTGATCAGATTTGGTTACTTCTTGCTTGGTGCATTAGCCTTGCCTGGCTATTGGATTTCTACTAGGATTATTCTATCTTTCAAGGTCAAGGTGCTTGAAGGGTGGCTTCGGCCTATGGTTGGGTGACAATAGAGATATTGTCAATGGTAAAACGATCACACTCTTTCATATTCTAATAGGTTATGGGCCCACAACCTCCTTCATTCAGTATAACTGTTGGAAGGAAACATAGTCATTAGGATATTGAGCTCGCTGAGGAACTGCCACTAGGGTTACTAGCAGGAGCAGCTGCCAAGATACTGTCACTAGGGTTACTACCAGGAGCAGTTGCAGAAACCCTAAATCTCATATCTAGCACCTTGTGATGGAGCATCTCTCTCAAGAAGAAGATATTCAAATGCACCCTAGTTCAGTGCACCTTTTGGCTCTCTCAGAAGACAGAAACGTCAGAGTTAAATTTTTGGATCAAAGCATGACCAACTACCAGTCAAATGAAGACATGAGTGAGACGATCAGTCTTCTACACTACTTAGCACTCACTGGAATGATTGAATATGACATGTGGATAATCGATAGTGGAGATTCTAGGCACATGACTGGAGATCAATCCAGACTCTCAAATCTAAATGAGAAGAAGAACTCGTACAAGGTAGAGCTTGGAGACAAAAGCACTTACTCAGTGGAAGGATTTGGACAAGCCTCCGTCAAGTTGAAAATAGGTAACAATGTTCACTTAAGCAATGTTTTATATGTACCTGGTTTAGAAAAGAATCTTGTATCCATATCTTTCCTAGAAGACAAAGGAAACAGAATAGCTTTCGTGGACGGAAAAGTATTATCTTGGCATAAAGAATCGAGCATAGAGAATGCTAGGGTTATTGGAAGTCGTGAAGGAAATCTATATAGACTACTAGAACAAAATGAATAATCTCTCATACATGATGAAGTCAATCCTAATGAGCTTTGGCACAGAAGGTACACTCACATTAACTATAAAGAATTACCTTTTCTCAAAAGCATGGTTGAAGGAATACCAGAGTTGCAGTCTACACATGAAGGAATGTGCAAAGGATGTGTTTTTGGGAAGAATATCAAGAAACCATTCCCAAGCAGCAGCAACAGATCTAAGGAGATTCTAGATATGATACACTCAGATGTTTGCGGTCCTATGCTAGTCAAATATCTAGGAGGATCTCTTTACTACATAATATTCATATATGACTATTCAAGAAACACTTGGTTATATCTACTGAAGACAAAAGATGAAGTCTTTAGAAATTTTCAAGATTTCAAAGAAGAGATAGAAAACCTCACGAATAAGAAGATCAAGACATTAACAACTGATAATGGAGGAGAATACACATCAAAGGAATTCGTTTCATTTTGCAAATCTACAAGGATTAGGAGGGAGCCAACTATTCCTCATAATCCTCAACAAAATGGTGTAGTAGAAAGAAAGAACAAATCTATTGAAGAAACCGTAAAAGCCTTACTAAATGATTAAGGTCTATCCATGTTCTTATGGGGAGAAGCAGTAATGAAAGCAATATATGTGAAGAACATAAGTCCTCATTGTATATTGAAGGACATGACACCAAAAGAAGCCTTCTCAGGTAAGAAACCTAATGTGGAAAACCTAAGAATATTTGGATGTCCTATTTACTCTCACATTCCCAAGGATAAAAGGAATAAACTAGAACCCTCAGGAAAGAAGGGGATATTCGTGGGATACAGTGATTCATACAAGTCTTATAGAGTCTATATTCTAGAACAACATAAGATCGAAGTCAGCAGAGACATAACATTCATTGAAAATATGGCTTTCAAGAAATCCATAGAAGAGACTATAGAAGAATAAGAGATTAAAGAACCTAATGAAGAAAGCACATAAAAGGAAAATGACGAAAAGGGACAACCTGATCATCCTATGGAACCATGTGAAAACATTGATTTAGATATCATACCTAAGACCAAGAAACGACTAGATTGGCTTGAATCTACCTTACAAGATTCAAAAAGACTCAATATTCCATAAGGAACACAGTAACACCCTGTTTCCCCCAATCTGTAAAAATAACTATATTGGCCAAGAACTATGGCAAACTCAAAGATGTGAATGTTTGATTTGACAGACCTTTGTATAAAAGGTCGATGAATGTAAATTATATCATGAATATGTGTCGCATGATTTCTAGGAGGGGATGTGCTGAAAGAGACCATGATGGCTGATGAGAGGTGGTGGAAGGGGCTGGGAATGGCTGCATTAACTTCCACCGAACCGAAATTGTACTGGATTGTACGTGCTCAAAAAACAAAGCTCACTCTCTGACCTTGGAATGAATTACCCGCCAGGATGGTAGGTGGGGAGGCTCCTCAAGAGTAAATGAGGGGATGGGGGTGAACCACCCATCCGCAAAAGCTCTCAGACCTGACCACAGACAAGAAAATTCGCGCCACACGCAACCTCACAGGAAAAAAAAAGGCAAGAAATAAGTGTGGAAGGGGGAGAGGAAGAGTGCACGAAATAGGAATCGCGGAAGGAGAACCAGAGGAACTACGAAAATACAGAGAGTCATGAGCAGAGGAGAAGGGGAGTAACCTTCATCCTTGACTTCCGTGAGTTGGAAGTAGGAGACTGAGTCTCAAAGCATCGTGGTCTAGCTTGGGGGTGGCTAGTGGTAAATCAATTTGGAGTCACTGAGCCTACGGTTGGGTGGAAATGAGCACCCCTCTTAGCATTTGCATCACGTCCGGAATTTTTGATAAGTGTTATATCTTTCATTTGGAATTGAATGTCTTGATCGCATGCTCATTTTTATACGCTCGTAAACAGTTTTTGTATAGAAGTGGTTGCCTTGTGTTTTGATTGGAAATAATGGATGCATGCTTATACTGATATAACTACAAATTGGTCAATGTATGGAATGTGTAAGTTTGGGATACGATTCCATTCCCCTAAGGATCGACCCATTTAACTAAGTTCGTGCTATGCCCTAGTTTATCCTCCCGAAGGCACCTTTTTCGGGAAATTTCCCTCGCTTTCCAAAGTCGGAGTGAGCCCCTTGAAAATACTACCATTGTAGTAAATCCATGAGTTTATCTTGCCCCTGTTGCAAAGTATATGGGCTTCGGAGTTTCGGCTCCCAAGAAACCCAGGTGTGAGACCCCTTGTCTGTGCACATCGTGAAATCCTGACTTGAAAAACCCCAAAATGAGCTTAGTGTATATATGGGATTTGGAGTTTCGGCTCCCGGGAAACCCAGGTGCGAGACCCCTTGTCTGTGTACATTTCAAAATCCCAACTTGCAAAACCCCGAAATGAGCTTAGTGTATATATGGGCTTCGTAGTTTTGGCTCTCGAAAAACCCAGGTGCAAGACCCCTTGTCTGCACACATCGTGAAATCCTGGTATGTGAAACCCCAAAGCGATGTAGTGTGAAAGGATTTCATCATTTTGGCACCTGGGAGACCAAAGGGTATGAACCCCTCGTCTTCGCAAGTTGTGAAATCGCGGTACGTGAAATCTCAGTAGGTGAAATCTAAAAGCGGCTTAGTGTGAATAGGATTTTGGGTTTCGGGGTCTAAAGAGTCGAAGAACTCGACTCCCTTGCATTTCGAACTCCCGGTTTCCGAAGTCCCGATACGGTTTCCAAAGTCCCAAAATGCAAAAGGCGCCTCTTGGCTTAGCCTGGGGTCATAATTGATGATCACATGGAGGTGAAGCCTACGCTTGGTGCTTGAGTTGTACATGACATATTTTCAACGAAAGAACCAGTGGATTGGTTTAGTGAAGGTCTCAATCAAAATACCTAGCCTACGCTCAGACTTCGTAGGAATTTTGGGAACTCCATCCCTCAATAAAGAAGGAGAAAGAAAAAGGGGAAAAATCTATTACCCCGTAGTGGGTGTGTGACAAACACTCAGAAAGAGTAAGAGGCCTAAAAGATTCTCAAGTTATGCAACATACATGACAAAGCTTCTATATGAAGAACCTACCACATTTGAAGAAGCAGTTCAAAAGGGACAATGGAAAGAAGCTATGATGAAAGAACACCAATCCATTATGAAAAATGATGTATGGGAAATCGTACCCAGACCTAAAGAGAAATTAGTAGTAACTTCAAAATGGGTATATAAGATCAAACATGCAGCAGATGGAAGCGTGGATAAATACAAGGCAAGATTCGTAGCTAGAGGGTTCTCTTAGAAGGTGGGAGAAGATTATGACGAAACTTTTTCTCCAGTTGCTAGATACATCTCTATTAGATCTATCATATCTCTTGTCGCTTCTATGGGATAGAACTTACATCAAATGGATGTAAGAGCAACTTTCCTCAATGGAGAAATCGAAGAAGAAGTATATATTAAACAACCTCAAGGGTTTGAGGTACATTCCAGAGACACTCACTTTTTCTTATGCAGGAGCATCTCTCCACGTCATCCAGCCACGTCAAGCGCACACATTCAAGGCTGAAGAGAGGCGCAACCCTCATTTTGATTTAGAAATTGAATGTAATTAAATGTTTAAGTTGTTGAGTTGTAGAGTAGTGCCTTTGTGCAGGCATAGGGTATATAGGCCTTTAATGTTTTGTAAGGCTAAGATCTATATCCAGATAGCGGACTAGACAACCCATTCAATGCAATTGAATAGGGTAGGTAGATTTGGAGGGAAGTGCTCGAAGAGCCCCCTCAGGTAAAAAGAGATTAGTATCTCATTTTAGAGAGAGAATATGGATGGAAGATAATAGAGTGAGTTGGGTAATGGTCTGTGAGTAGAGAGAAGAAGAGAAGGAGTCGAGACCTTGTTACAGGTCGTGCTCAGGAACACCTTTGTAAAGAGGCATTTTTATTAATATAAACAAAAGCAGTTTTTCATGCATGTATTTCTGTATTATGTGGATGCCTTGGTGTGTTCTATTTTATGATATGAATGTATGTTGTAGATGTATGCTGTAGGTTTGCATTTGTAGGAGTGTGTATGATTTCAAGTGAAGTTCTTTGTGGTTTCATGCTAGGAGGGCGTGACAGAGTACTGCGGTCTCTGAATACCAGTGCACTGAAGCACTTCTAAATTATACGGGTTCAAACAAAGATGTGATGTGGCACAAGAACTGAAATCAACAACTCAGGGAAGACCTCAAGGTTGTTGAACACCTTGGAGGCAAGGTTGTGGGAGGAAGCATAGTTGCAGACAGAATCTCTGAGGAGTTCTATGAAGCTCTGCCAGATGTGCATCAAGCCAATGCAAGGAGTGCACAAAGATAGAACTCTGTTGTGAGTTCAAGGAGAAACAGAATCACTGAGGATTCTGAGAGATCTGCTAGGTGGGAATTGAGTAGGTGCATAGGTGCACAGAAGACAGGACTGCAGGAAGTTTCGTGAGAAGACACTCTGCCAAGAGGGCATTGAGACATTGTGCAGACAGGCACAGAAGAGGGAAGAGAACTCTTTGAGTTCTGTATTCTGAACGAAGAATCCACTGAGGGATCTTCACAGGGTTTTTGAACACCCTGATAGGCTCAGCAAGAGGTTGCTTGAGTGAAATATAGCCAGGAGGGCATCTGAATTCTCCATCTGAGGGAGAAAGGGAAGAAGAACCGAGTTTCATGGGAGGTCGAAGCTACAGGAAATCTCAGGGCGGATAGCACCTTTGTGTGCATGTAAATACTCTGCAGAGGTGCAGGAGTTGAAGAATCCTTCGAGGGTAAGAAGGAAAGGAGAATCTCAGGAGGGTCAGCATTTTTATACGCGCGGTGAAGCTCAAACTGTGAGGAGTTCGCAGAGAAGAAAGAGGCCAAGGTTGAAGCCTCTAGAAGATTGAAATTCTTCCAAGTCTCGAAAAAACGTGTGCAAGCTCAAGAGGGAGCACAACATTCGTCAGATCGACCAGAGAAGGAGGTCTGGACCATTGGTTTTCACGTCCAGGGAGTAGCAGGAGGAGCACACAGGAAGAACGGATCTTGACCGTTGGATCTTGATCTAGAGACCCGACAGCCGTCGGATTTGTTGAGAGTTGCATGGGGGTTAAACCTTCGTGAACAGCAAGAGGAGAAATCCGGAAAAGAGGGTTGGCTCAAGGAAATTTAGTTAGAACTATCCTTTTGACCGGGAGGTCGGGCGCAGAGACCCTGCGGGGTATGCGGCTACGTCAGTTTTGGTATCAGAGCGAGAAATCTGTTTGTATATTTCAAGAAGAGGGAGAAGGCAAGGGAAGAAGACAGAGCGTTGGAGACTCTATAAGGATTGTTCGTAGGTAGGAAACATTCTATTGACAGTTAGGAGGACTGTAGAAGGAAGCTAGAAACACTCGGGAGGCAGAGTGACAGCAGTAGGTTTGCTAGGATAGCAGACAGAGACAGCAACATGGCTACTGAAGGCCGTAGATATGATGGAAGGAAAAACTCAGAGCTATGGATCCAAGAAGATATGGATGAAGAGATCGCTGATATAAAGAGAGAGATAGAAAATCTTGCATTGCGGATGCAGCAGAAAGCAAAGGCGAGATGGGTATATGAATGGCCCATGAGGAAGGCAAAAGCAAAATGGCCATTCAAGGAGTTGATGGCTAGAATATAGCGTAGGTTGTTAAGAGGATGGTTGAGGCATGTTGAAAACCTTAATAGACCTAAAGAAATGGTTCAGGTATGTGAACCAGAGACTGGTAGAATTCTCGGTGAAGAGAATGAATTGGGATCGGCTGAAGATCTCAAGAACTGCCAGGAGGGCAGAAACGAAATTCCAGTTTGCCAGGTGGGAAATGAGTTGAGATCACTGCGGGATCTTAGAGACTGTCATGAGGACAGCCAGGGAATTTCACATTGCCAGTTCGGCAATGAAATGAGGTCTCTACGGGATCTCGAAGACTACCAAGAGGGCAGTGAAAACATCTCATATTGCCAGGTGGGCAGAGATGAGCATTCGAGACTATCTGAAGGTCTCATGGACTCGGAGGTGAGGTCAATTCAACAAGGAGTGCTGATGAAGATGGGATTAGTTGATCTCATAATCTGCCAGGAGAGCAGTGAACAGATCCCATATTGTCAGGTGGGCAGGGATGAGCAGGTGAATTGGAATCAGCCAGAAGAGCTGACAGAGTAGGTGAGCTCAGAGATGGATTTAGATCAGTAGATGCAGCTGATAGAAGAGGAGGATCTGAAGGAACATCTAATGATTGGGGGAATACATATATTCCTACCACTTGCCCAGGAGGAGGCAGAAATCTGTGTTGCAGGTGCAGGAACAAAGGAAGGACAGCCAGCGGAGACTGTCGCAGAAGGATTGGAGCAGATATTTGAAGCTTCCCAAGCAGACGGAGAGGAAAATGAGAATTCAAAGGAGTGTCTCAATGCATTCAGCCAGGAAGCTAAAGAAGTTGTAGCACTGAAGCTGACAGCAGAAGAAGAAGGAGAGGATGATGAGCATTCTGAGGAATGGCTCAATATTTTCAGCCTGGAAGCTAAAAAGACTGCAACATGGGAGTTTGCAGAAGAAGAAGCAGACAACATTAATTTGGCTGATCTGTATGAACATATTGAAGCCCTGGAGAGGAGGGTGAAAGTGCAGGGCATGCACATCCAACAGGTAAAGTTGGAAACTGATGAAGAAGGTGTAGGAGATCACAGTGATCTACCCATGTGCCGAAAATTTTTGCAACCGAGGAGACTGCATGGACAGGGCCAGCCGTTGGAGAAGCTGGATGAAGTGATCGACATGATCAGAAGGTTGATGATCCAATCAGAAAAAACTATCAGCAAGGAGAGGCTGAGCAGCAGGAAGGAAGTAGCAGCAGTGCAGAAGCAGCAGCAGCAGGAAGATGGAGCAGATGAACAGCTCCAGAGGTTTATTTGGGATCCAGGAGGATTTCCACAGCTGAGATGGGAAGCTCATGAGCAGGAGCTCATGATTTTGCAGCTGAGGAGTATGATGCAGGAGCATCTCTCCACGTCAGCTAGCCATCCAGCCAGCCACATCAAGCACACACATTCAAGGCTGAAGAGAGGCGCAACCCTCATTTTGATTTAGAAATTGAATGTAATTAAATGTTTAAGCTGTTGAGCTATAGAGTCGTGCCTTTGTGTAGGAATAGGGTAGATAGACCTTTAATGTTTTGTAAGGCTGAGATCTAGATCGAGATAGCGGACTAGACAGCCCATTCAATGTAATTGAATAGGGTAGGTAGATTTGGAGGGAAGTGCTCGAAGAGCCCCCTCAGGTAAAAAGAGATTAGTGTCTCATTTTAGAGAGAGAATATGGGTGGAAGATAATAGAGTGAGTTGGGTAATGGTCTACGAGTAGAGAGCAGAAGAGAAGGAGCTGAGACCTTGTTACAGGCCGTGCTCAGGAACACCTTTGTAAAGAGGCATTTTTATTAATATAAACAGAAGCAGTTTTTCCTGCATGTATTTCTGTATTATGTGGATGCTTTGGTGTGTTCTATTTTATGATATGAATGTATGTTGTAGATTTATGTTGTAGGTTTGCATTTGCAGGAGTGTGTCTAATTTCAGGTGAAGTTCTTTATGGTTTCATGCCAGGAGGGTGTGACAGAGTACTGCGGTCTCTGAATACCAATGCACTGAAGCACTTCTGAATTCTGCGGGTTCAGACAAAGATGTGTTGCGGAAAAAGAACTGAAACAAACAACTCAGGGAATACCTCAAGTTTGTTGAACACCTTGGAGGCAAGGCTATGGGAGGAAACACAGTTGCAGACAGAAAATCTGAAGAGTTCTGTGAAGCTCTGCCAGATGGGCATCGAGCCAGTGCAAGGAGTGCACAAAGATAGAACTCTGATGTGAGTTCAAGGAGAAACAGAATCACTGAGGATTCTGAGAGCTCTGCCAGGTGGGCATTGAGCAGGTGCATAGGTGCATAGAAGACAGGACTGTAGGAAGTTCCATGAGAAGACACTCTGCCAGGAGGGCATTGAGACATTGTGCAGACAGGCACAAAAGAGGGAAGAGAACTCTTTGAGTTCTGTATTCTGAAGGAAGAATCCACTGAGGGATATTCACAAGGTTGTTGAACACCCTGATAGGCTCAACCATAGATTTCTTGAGTGAAATATAGCCAGGAGGGCATCTGAATTCTCCATCTGAGGTAGAAAGGGAAGAAGAACCGAGTTTCCTGGGAGGTCGAAGCTACAGGAAAGATCAGGGAGGATAGCACCTTTGTGTGCATGTAAATACTCTGCAGAGGTGCAGGAGTTGAAGAATCCTTCGAGGGTAAGAAGGAAAGGAGAAGCTAAGGAGGCTCATCATTTTTATACGCGCGGCGAAGCTCAGAGTGTGAGGAGTTCGCAGAGAAGAAAGAGGCCAAGGTTGAAGCCTCTGGAAGATTGAAATTCTTCCAAGTCTCGGACGAAAGTGCACAAGCTCAGGAGGGATCACAGCATCCGTCAGATCAACTAGAGAAGGAGATCTGGACTGTTGGTTTTCACGTACAGGGAGTAACAGGAGGAGCGCACAGGAAGAACGGATCTTGACCGTTGGATCTTGATCCAGAGACCCGATAGTCGTCGGATTTGTCGAGAGTTGCATGAGGGTTAAACCTTCATGAACAGCAAGAGGAGAAATCCCAAAAAGAGGGTTGGCTCATCGGGGTTTCACATATCAGGATATCGGAGATCTCGAAGACAGGAGATCGGGAACTTTTCCATGAAGAAATCCCGAGAGTGAATCTGAGTCGTCCGTTTGGGGAGACACGTGGCAGAGATCGAGCGACCCATCAGTATATCGGCTACCGGGGTTTTGAGTTGACAGAGAATTTCTGTCACCAGGGTATCAGAAACTTCGAAATCGTGAGATTGGATCAGGTTCGTCCATCAGTCGGGATACGTGGCGGAGATCCAGACTATCGGGGGAAGTCCCGATAGAAAATTCAAACTGGCGCATCGGGGTTCGGCGTTTCGCGAATCCTGAGGGCAAGACTTCCGGAGCATGAGAAGTCACGAAATCCCGAGAGTTAATCAGAATCGTCCATCAGTTGGGGAACACATGGGTGAGATCGGGAACCCGTCAACATTTTGGAGATCGAAGGTACAAGATGTTGGAGTATTTCAGCAGCGAAAACTCTGAAATCGCGAGAAGCGATCAGGACCGTCCATCATAGGAGGACACGTGGAGGAGATAAGAGAATTTGGGAGATTTCCCGAAAGGAAAGCTATCTATCGGAATTATGAGCATCGGGATATTGGGAATCCCGTGGACAAGAGGTTTATTCATTTCGGCATTACGATATCTGAAACCCCGAAAGGGAATAAGGATATGGTCTTATGTGAAGTGGTCATGTGGACCAGAGCCTAGCCAGGAGGGGCTAAGGCAGGAAAAAAATTGTTTCGGCATTTCAGAGATTAGATGATCGGGAGATCGTGGGGATAGAGGTTCGTGACATCGAGGATCTCGAAACCCGAAATTGTCATCGGGGAAAAGTCATAGGCGCGTGCAGAGGCCGTGACAGGGAAAGAAGGACCTGTGGATCAATTTTTTTAGCAGAGATTCCGGCAGGGAATCGGAAGAGCCATTTAGGCTCATGAAATGATTGATCGATCCTGTGAGTAGGAGCGCGAGGTGGTGGTCATGTTCTTACTGCATCATTTTTAGACTAAATAAATCCCTATATGGACTCAAGCAAGCTCCAAGGGCTTGGTATGCCAAATTGGACAGTTATCTAACAAGACTTGGTTTCTCCAAAATTCATGCAAATCAAAACCTTTACTACAAAGTCGTGGACAATGCACCTGTAATTATACTACTATATGTTGACGATCTATTCATAACAGGTGAAGAATCTCTCATCATCCAGTGCAAGAAGGAACTAGCTTCTGAATTTGATATGAAAGATCTAGGTCTCATGCATTATTACTTGGGAATAGAAGTATGAGAGAAGCGTGATGAAGTATTCCTTGGACAAGGAAAGTATGCAATAAACATCTTTCATAAGTTTGGAATGATGGATTTTAATTCCATGGACACTCCTATGAATATCGATTTAAGAAAAGTGAAAGTTCCAGATTCTGATCCAATAGATCCATCACTATATCGACAACTAATTGGGTTATTGATGTATTTGGTAAATACTCGACCAGACATTTTATTTTCCATGAATACACTAAGCCAGTTCCATGTGGAACCAAGACATGAGAATTGGATAGCTACAAATCATGTCTTAAGATATATCCGGGGGACAATAAAATATGGCTTGAAATATACCGCATCCAGTGATATACAGCTTCATGGATTCACAGACTCAGATTGGGCAGGAAGTGCAGAAGACAGGAAGAGTACTTCAGGTATGTATTTAAATGTGGGCTCTGGTATGATATCTTGGGGAAGCAGGAAACAAAAGTCTATCGCACTCAGCACAACAGAAGCAGAATATATCGCAACATGTGAAGCATGCACAAAAGCAATATGGCTAAGGAAGTTAATCTCTGATTTATTTGATCAAATTCCAAAATCGACCATAACACATTGTGATAATCAGAGTTGTATAATATTATCAGAACATCTCATGTTTCATGAAAGATCGAAACACATTGAGATCAAATATTAATTTATTCGAGATAAAGTCCAAGAAGAAGAAATAAAGCTTCAATATATTCCCATAGATGAGCAGATAGCAGATATCCTGACAAAGCCTTTGTCCAGAATAAAGTTTGCATATTTCCGAGAAAAGATGGGGATCATGGAAATAACTCCCTTAGCTGAAAGGGAAGAAATGACTCTCCAGGTTGGGAGGGAGCACTGGAAATATTATTGAGGACATTCATTTTCAAGATTGAAAAATAGTCCATCTTGGGAAGATTCTTTCCTATTCGGAAAGTGGATTGAGATTTTTGACGGACAGACATTTTCTAGTTTGAAAAATGGTCCAGATTGTTGATGTACCATAGACAATGACTTCCCATTGTGGTTAACATGGGGAGTGGTCTAGGGAAGTATCTCTTCTTGAGGGTTACTCAAGAAGACTGGCCTGCCTCGCCGGAAAACGATTTCTCATTATGGTTAACATGAGGAATGGTTCATTTTGGAGGTTGGGACAGGACAATATTTTCCTCTTGTGGTTAACAGAGGAAATGGTTCAGATAGTCATTCCTTAGGGTGTATTCATTCTCTCCAGGTTGCACTTTGTTTAGTGCCGAAGGAATGCCCCAGGGTGGGGAATGGTCCAGGCCCAACAATTAGGGATAGGTATTCCTTAGGGTGTATTCATTCTCTCCAAGTTACACTTTGTTCAGTGTCGGAGGAATGGCCCAGGGTGAGGAATGGTCCAAGCTCAGAAATCAAAACAATCATTCTTCCTTGTTTGAGAATAATAAGCCAGATAGCCCATTGTTGATGTTCTACTCTGAGGGAAGATATTCTTTCAGATCTCATAGATGTGAGTCAAATATTGGCCCAGATGATTCGGTTTATTTTAACAATATTTTTTTGTGTAGGTTGATATCAGATGATTGTTATGGAGACTACCTGTCTCCAGATAGTAGAGTTATGCTACTGTGGGGGATATGTTCCAATGTTTGTGACTATTTTTCACGGTTTGAGTAGTTGTGTACTACCATGGATAAACACGGTTGTGTTCTATCAATTGACATTGTACCAGTTGTCATAGAAATTATTCAGTTGGATAATAATGATGATGCTCGTGATGCTACTAGTTGAATGGTTTGTTTGTGCTCAAGACCATACCTCCCAATCTAGGAGGGAGTGTTGATATTATGGTAGCTTCGGGAAGTATGAACCTCTATTGTGACCTTTGACAAGATTAGAATATTCTGGAAGGAAGAAAAAAATGAAGGAAACCCTAGATAAGATGTCATCTGAAGAGAGATAATTAATATGAATTAATTAGTACCCAGAGAGAGAAGTTGGCCCATGCAAGTCTGCCAAGAATATTATAAATACAGGGCGCCAGTCTCTCATTTTACACACTTCTCAGAATTGCAAAAAGCCAGTTCTATGCACTGCAGTTCAACAGTCTTGTGCGCAAGTCCTGGGGAAGGTGTTCTGCTAGTTTTGGGTGGGACTCTTTGATCATCTTTGGTTACTTCTTGCTTGGTGCATTAGCCTTGCCTGGCTATTGGATTTCGACCAGGATTCTTCTATCTGTCAAGGTCAAGGTGCTCGGAGGGTGGCTTCGGCCTATGGTTGGGTGACAATAGAATATTGTCAATGGTAAAATAAGCACACTCTTTCATATTCTAACATTAACCTCCCTAACCCCTCATGCAGGTAGAATAATATATTTTCCATGTAATAAAAGCCAATATTAATAAGGCCTAGTAATAAGGAAGAATAAGTCAAATGTAAGAAAACATAATAGAAGCTTCTGCTTCTAGAAGATCTTCCTCTAGAATTTTCTTTTGGTAGATAGATTTAGTATAAATAGGAGTCGAGGGAATGAAATTTTTTTTTCTTGAGAAATATTGTAATAGTGTTTCTCTGCTGGAGGTTTCCCCCTTGAAGAGACAAGTGAACATTGTTTCCTATCAACAAAGGTATTATTCTAGTGTTTTGGTTTCATCTATTATGTTGTTTTGTTGTTATTCTCTGCAATATTTCCGTTTTCGGCTATTATAATACATTTGGTATTTTTACACGAGCATTGTGTTCCTGATTCGGTGAGACGGTTGGTGGATTTGTTGTTGATTCTGTGAATTTCTTGTAATTACCTATTGAATTTGACCATGGGTTGACCACCAGATGTTGAATTCCATAAGAATGGTACAATAGGTGGATTACAATCTCCTTATATTGATGAAGTGCCTCAAGGTGGAAATTCTCCCTTTGAGCGAGTGGAAGTATGCTAACCTCCAATTCCTGTAATAACTGAATTATAGGCGATTTTTCTACAAAAATAGATCTTAATACCATTTACAAGAAAAACTAAGAATTAATCTCAAAATGTCAACTTATTACCTTATTTAATGCTCATTATGCCATTTATTAGGTGAAAATGGGAAAAAATGGAAGTTTTGATGTTAAAAATAGACTTGAATGGGCCTGGTGAAAGGTTCAAAACTAGCACCCAACATCTCCCCCAAACAGAGGATATTGTATGTCCTCATGCAATATTATTCTAAAGAAACTGTTGATTCAAAATTTCAAAATTGTGTTCCTTTACTTCTTCAATTGTCCTTTGGATCTGAAACAATAGTTGTGGAAGGTCCCATGTTTCTAGTCTTTTGTTTCTTTAACTTGTCATATAATATTTTGTTCCGTTAGATAGTTTCCAAGTTTTATGCATACCATTTGTTTGCAACTTTCTTCAGGATTTATACTTATTTTTCAGTCCAACGCATTTTTCTCTTATCTTTTCCAGCGCATTTTTATCTTATCTTTGCACTCTGTTATTTGAATTTCTCATTCTCTAATTTAATGACATTGTTTAAGGTTTCCAATTCTTGAACAGTATTCTTTAGTTTGCTTATCTTCTTTTTCTTACCTTTTATCTTAACAACAAGATCATTAATAATGGCCTCTGTATTAGAAATTTGGATTTCTTTTTCAAGAATGCCCTCATCATTGGTTTCTTCATCAAGAATCTCTTCCTCCAAATTAAGCTCTGCACCAAAATTTATTCCTTTGAATCATTCTCTACTTTAGGAATTTCTTCTTCTTCAGAAACTTAAGGTTTAATCACATCATCTTTGGCCTTCACTGAATTCCTTGTTCTAGGTTTTCTGATCAAGTATGATAACATTTCTTCCTCTTGCTTCTCCTTTGTCACTTTTAATGAACTTTCCTCCTTTTCCACTTTCTCTCTTCATGCCATTCCCCTGGTTATCCTCTTTCTCCTTGCCAACAAGTGATTATATGTTGATCTTTTTATTTTCTTAACTTTTTTTTATGGAGTTTCTTCTTCAAAGGAATTAGAATCCACCTTTATTACTTTCTATTTAATCTTTTTGCTATGTTTTTCAATAAAAAAATTCTTTAGGGGACTATGTTTTCTTCTTTCTCTATCTCTTATTAGTTTGGTCTGATGTTTTGTTGTAGATTTCTCAAGGGTATGAGAGTCTTTTTCCTCAGACTATTGTTTTTCTTGTGGTTTGAGCTTCTGCAAACCCTTATCCCCTTGTTTACTTTTATCCTTATTTATTGTAATATTTGGTGTAGGATTTATAGGATTTCCACCTTTTTTTGAACTATCACCAAATAAACTAGTCTCCTGAAATTTATTCCTCAACAAAAATTCTTCCCATGTTTGTTTCATTTTCTCTAGTTGATCTAACACAATTATCTTAATCAAAGAATGATGGTATAAAAAAATCTCTTTGTTCGATGGATCTTTCAAAAATGTTGTTTCCATTTTTGCAAGACTTTTCAACAAACAATATGGGGCATATTTATTCTTTTGGTTTTATCCTTCAAATGTTGTAACAAACAGATATGATAGAGAAATATTAAGTTTTACCTTCCTTCACAAGTCAAGTATTTTTGGATGAAGAATATGCGGTCTTTCCATGGTTCGTCAAGCCAAACCCTCAAAATTCACTTGGCCCAGACTGGATTTTTCTATGACTTATTCAAGAAGGTTGTCCACCCTTTTTCTTTCAATCGTCGATTATTAAACCAATTTTCTCATTTTCACTATAACCTGTAATGGAAGCCAATGATTCCTCTATTAAAGTGACCTTTATATCTCCAATATTCATTGTTATCCCATTAAATGTTTCAGCAAATGTAATATTTACTGCCACATTATGCCCTTGAAATTTTTCAAACATCTGCAGTAGCCCTAATTTTTGAAAAACTACCCTGCATGTCGGAAATTCATCGAGTAATGATGTTCCCTCCATCTCATTTCTCACTAAAAATGGTGGTGCAATGTTTCTCACACTCTCTAGCGAATATGTTGGGTGAAAAATTTGAATCCTTGCACAAACAAAGGAAAAAATGGTGGAGATGGGTAATAGACGAAAGTTACAAAACACTGGGGAAAATGATAGAGACTGAGGTGATTTGTCTGATCATTTAATAGATTAACTCGAATGCATGAGGAATCGTTGGAGTATCATATCATGATAGGGTTTCATCATACAAAATTATGTTTATTTGTAATGATGATTACATTTCATATGAAAATCATCATTTGATGATGATGGCTCATAAGGATTGGATATGGCTATGGTGGTCGACAAGTGGTATCATAATCATAGGTGAAGAAATCGGTAAGTATGAAAATTGGATTGAACGCATGAAATATGATTATGTGTACAACACATAATCATAATAATTTCAATTTTGATTCATTTGTATCTAGAATGAATGGTATGATCATGGATGGAGTAAATGAAATCAAAGTAATTAGTAGATAATGATTTAGGGTAACTTTGAATCATATAACATATGGCATGAATGTAAGTTGCATTTGAGAAATTAATCTAGTTTAACAAGTAAATAAATATTAAAAGACTACTACCTTGCATACCAACCTACCATTACCAGGAATTGTTGATGTTTGAAAGAGTGATCATGAAGATGCTTGAAACAAGTGTTTATGTTGCCTCTGAAATTTGGTTCAACTTTGAGTATTTTGGACATTTGTTGCACCAGTCAAAATTTTATTTAATTACTAGAATTCCCTCCTCTATTACAGGAAATTACTGTAATTTTCTATTGAAATGAATGAAGTCCTTTTATTACAGGAATTGACAGTGTTCTTCTGCTACAGAGAAATATTGTTGCAAAGGAATAGAAACATTCAGATGCTGCTAGCAAAGATGAAGCTTGATACAACCATTAATCACTGAAAAAATGACTAATTTATTATAATTGATCTCTGAAAATTCTTCAGGAAATGGGTACAAAAAGTGAACTATGCCAGCGAGTTTCCTAGTATTCAGGTAGAGTTCGCATTCAGATGCGCCAAGAATCCTGGTTTTCACATTTTGAACCTTATTTTTCTCTTTATTTTTATTATATATATAGGAATCCCGTTTTTCACATTCTGAACCTTATTTTTCTCTTTATTATTATTATTATTATTATTATTATTA
This sequence comes from Picea engelmannii, assembly GCA_009831015.1. NCBI lineage: Eukaryota > Viridiplantae > Streptophyta > Pinopsida > Pinales > Pinaceae > Picea > Picea engelmannii. The sequence goes on along the minus strand of ML782551.1, from coordinate 368,155 downwards.
TTATTATTATTATTATTATTATTATTATTATTATTATTATTATTATTATTATTATTATTATATAATTTTTAATTTTTATATATTTTTCATTTATAAGAAAAATAAATTCAGGATGGAAGAGGAGTGGAKGAGTTACCCTCCTGACTCACAATTTCCATCTCAGATTGTTGAAGTAAACTAGAAACAAATTCATTTGTAGATGTTGGCTTATGGTAGAATTTTAATCTATGGCCATTGACTATGAACAAAATTACTGAACCATCAATGGTTTTAATATTTACAGATCCATTGTCGAATACCGTGTCGATTTCATTTGGGCTTACTTTAAACTACTTCTTCTTGATAAAATTTTCATGCCATTTTTCTCTCTACTCCTGTACAAGAATGGTTTTCTATAGTGCATCTGAGTGAATTTCATCTAGTTCATTTAATTGTAAGACTCATTGTTGTTGAGCTTATAACAAATTTAATCCTAATTCTTATGCAATTTTGAAAGTCTTCACTTGAAACTCAATGGGTAGAAGCACTTGCTTTCCATATACAAATTCATAAGGGGTGTGACCAAAAACATTCTTCCATGTAGTTTTGTACACCCACAAGGATTCAGGGAGTTTGTCTTCCCAATATATCTAATGGATTTGACCTATCTTTGTCAAGATCCCTTCTAAAACCTTATTTGTAGATTCTACTTGGCCATTGGCATGTGGATGATATGGCATGGACTTCATGTATCTGATTTTATATTCCTACACAATAGACTGAACTAAATTCGAGGTGAATTGTTCCCCCTGGTCAGTAACAATCTCTCTAGGTACACCAAATCTAACAAAAATATCTTCAAACAAGAAATTTACTATTGATTTCTTAATGGAATATGGTAAAGCTTTCACTTCAACTAATTTGGTGACATAGTCTGTACAAACTAGAATATACCTTTTCCTTTTTGATGGTGTATTAAAGGGCCCTACAAAGTCTAAATCCCACCACTCAAATGGTTCCACAAGGACTTGGGGATGAAGTGGCATCTCATCGGTTGCAATAGGACGACCCATCCTTTGAAAATTGTCACATATCCTCACGTACTATTTGGCATCTATAAAAATAGAGGGCCAATAGTACCCCAACTACAGGATTTTATAGGATATCCTTTTGTCTAAAAAGTGCCCACCGCAAGGATCATCATGACAAACCTTCAATATGTCAAACATTTCATCTTCTCTAACACATCGATGGATGATCAGATCTGCTCTTGTGTAGAAAATGTTTCCTCCAATCCAACAATATTCAACACTTTGTCTAATAACCTTTTGTTTTTATTTTATTCAAAAGTGCGATGGAAATTTTCCTGTAGACAAATAATTTGCAATGTCAGCAAACCAAGGAGACTTAACAGAAATTGCAAATAAAATTTCATTAGGAAAAGTGTCTACTACAGGAAAGGTCTCACCAGGATTGTTGATCCAAGAAAGGACATATGCTACCTGACGCAAAGCCCGCTCTCACAGCAGCCGGTTGCTCCACCAGGACCTTCTTCGATTCACTGGCCCGAAGAGTCAACACCCTTCTCACTCCTCTCGGGAGTTTTTGTCACCCACAGGATACTTCTCGGTGATCTTCTCTTCGCTTATCGGAAGATCGGATCTCGCAATATCGCGAGACTCGTAACACCGCTTCGTGCCATTCAACGCCGAAACCCCGACCCCCGATGGTCCACGGTCAATACTTCGGGATATCGCCGCTCGCGATGCCGAGCCCTTGTATTTCGGAACCCCAAGTACCAAAGTGCCGACACCACGTGTTATATTCCACACAGTCTCTGTGGGACCCGTCGCAACTCGGGACTTCGCTATTCCTCCGGGTTTCTTCCAGCGTCGAAAACACCGAAGTGTCGAATCCCGACTCCGAAGGATCTCGTGCCACTTGTCCACGCTCCAATCGACGGTCCTGTTTAATTCGGGAAATCATGACTCGTGATCTCGACGTGCATGCAATGCTTGCACTCGCCAACCCCGATATGTCGATGCACAATGGCCAACGGGTTCTGCCTGTTCCTGAAGACTCCTTTCTTTCAGAAGCTCAAGTCGTCGATTCTCTTCCTCTTGAAGAGTTCTCCGCTTTACCCCCTTTGCCCTGGGTGAACTTCACTGGGGTTTGTTCCCACCATGAAGTGGAAGGTGCTATCCCTCTTGAGCTTTTGTGACTCCAAATCCTTCAGAGCTTTCTCGACCACGTTCCCTGTGCTCGACCTCGACCTCCGCCAACCCTCAAAAATGCTGAAGATTTCCAGGTTCTATGCACTCGTAGTCACAGCAACCCGGCCTTCCCTTCTCAGACTTGCTACTGGAAGTTCAGTTCGACCTGCACGCCTTGAATAATCCAATCAACTCCGGGTTGAACGAGAATGAGAGTTTAACTGTAGAGCCTCCTCGACGCAATCTATGCGGAGGAATTCGACTGCACTCTATGCAGGAATCTCCTGGCTCAAACAGAGAAACAGTTGAAACTCATTCGTTCATTCTCTCAGGTTTCGAACCTAATATGCAATCACATAAGCAGCATATAGAAGATAAGCATATAAAGAAGCAAGTATGCAACAAAATAATATCAACAGCACACAGAACTCAAACACATCCATGGAATTGAATCAAGAGATTTCTTCTATTAATTCAATCTGTACATGGGGTTTCTTCACGAACTCTCTGCTCTATTCTCTATTGCTCTCTATGCTAATGCTGAATAATAATCTGAATAATAATCACCTTAATTACACAAGGAGGGTGCCTATATTCGTTTTCCCTCCTGGAAATGAAACTGTCTAATCTACAGCTAACCCTATCTACCAGCATTAAAACTATTTAATGTCTTCTTATCTACATTACAATACAAGTGTGCTTCATATGAATGTGTTCATTCAAATGACGGCGCAAAAATCTTCCTCGTGATTCAAAAAGGTATGCGCTGGTGCTGTCCAATTGTCCTTCTCTTTCCTCCATGCTGGCTCGCGTTATGGCGTCATAGATGCTCATGCATCATACTCCTCAGCTCAAAAGATTTCATGGGCTCCTGTCCATGAGCTGTTGCACGGTGTGTCCATGCTTCTGAATCACTGCTTCTATTTCCCAGCTGGCATCCTCCACTGGGTGATTTTTCCATTTCACCAGGTATTCAAAATACTGCTTCCTCCTGGTCTTCTTGCTAACTCGTTTATCCAGTATGCACTCCATCTCAGGCTTCTGTGCAACTGGAAACTGCTTCTGCCACTGGATCACTGGTTCCTCATTTCCAGTGTCCGCTTCCTTGGCCCTGTATGGTTATAAATCCGAAACGTTGAAAATTGGAGATATCCCTATGCCCTCTGGCAATTCAAGCTCATATGCATTCTCCCCGAACCTCTTCAGGACTCTGCAAGGTCCGATCTTTTTCATCTTGAGCTTGTTATACATCCCTCTTGGAAACCTTTCCTTCCTCAGGTGCGCTAGAAACATGTCTCCAACTTCAAACTGAAGTTGTCTTTTACTCTGATCGGCTCTGCGCTTATATTCCTGATTTGCCTTTTGCAGTCGCTGCTTCACCTGTGTGTGAAGTTCTTGCATTGCTTCAGCAAATTCTTCAGCCCTCGCGCTGCTAGTCTCAGCCTGTTCTGACTCCCTGAGCTCAGACACTCCTCTCGGCTGTGTTCCATACAAAATTTGAAACAGACTCTTACCTGTACTCCGATTCACAGAATCGTTGTACGCAAACTCTGCCTGCGGTAGGATCTGATCCCAACTGGTGTGATGCTTCATCACCAGACTTCTTAACAGATCCCCTAAGCTCCTATTGACCACTTCAGTCTGCCCATCTGTTTGCGGATGGTAAGAAAAACTGAATGCCAAGTCAGTCCCCAGCTTCTTCCATAGCGTCCTCCAAAAATGACCTATGAATTTGGTATCCCGATCTGAGACTATACTTCTCGGCAATCCATGCAATCTTACAATCTCTTTGAAAAATAAATTGGCGATGTGGGTTGCATCGCTAGTCTTATGACACGGAATGAAATGTGCCATCTTCGAGAATCTTTCCACCACAACAAAGATGGAATCAACTCCTCGTTGTGTTCTCGGTAAACCCAACACAAAGTCCATGCTAATGGCTTCCCATGGCCTTTTAGGTACGGCCAACGGCTGATAGAACCCTGTGTTCTGTTTTTGGCCCTTCGCGTGTTGACAAATTCTGCATCGGTCAACAAATCTCTTCACATCTGCACGCATGCCTGGCCAAAAGTATGATTCGCTCAGCTTGGCGAATGTTTTGTCATGTCCGAAATGACCTGCTAAGCCCCCGTTGTGCTTCTCCTTTACCAAATTCTCTCTCATAGAGCAATCTGGAATGCACAATTGATTTCCTTTGAATAGCAATCCATCCTGGATCAGGTAGTCAATCCACGGACTCCTATCCCTGAGAACTGGGTTCTCGGCTGCTTCATAAGCTTCCCCGAAATCAACATCACCTGCATACATATCCTTCAGGTTTTCAAAACCCAAAGTCTTGACTCTGAATTCCTGCAGCAATAAACATTTCCGGCTCAAGGCGTCTGCTACCTTGTTCGCAGTCCCTGAAATGTGCTTTATGACAAAGGTGAAATTCTGCATGTATTCCACCCACTTTGCATGCTTCTGATTCAGCTTCTCTTGTTGACTCACAAACTGTAACACATGGTTGTCACTGTACAGGACAAATTCGTTGGGTATGAGATAGTGCCTCCACTTTTTCAATGCCTGGATAATGGCATAGAATTCTTTATCATATGTGGAGTACTTCAGCTTCGCATCATCCAGCTTCTCGCTGTAATATGCAATAGGTCTGTCATCCTGACTTAAAACTCCTCCCACAGCATACCCACTGGCATCACACTTCACTTGGAAGGTTTTCTTAAAATCATGCAGCACTAACACTGGTTGCTCTGTTATCTTTTGCTTCAACAGGTTGAAGCTCCTTTCAGCCTCTGCTGTCCAATGGAAAACCTTATGCCGCTTCTTCACAGTGTCCATCATCGCGACACTGATTCCACTAAAACTCCGAATGAATTTTCTGTAGAAGCTTTCCAAACCGTGAAAGCTCCTTACCTCAAAAACATTTCTCGGCGACGGCCAATTCCTGATTACTTCAACCTTCTCAAGATCCATTTTCAATTCATTTGCCGAGATTACAAAACCCAAATAAATGAGTTCTGTCTGCATGAAGGAACACTTCTTCAAATTTATCAGCAGCTTCTCCTGCTGTAATATTCTCATCACAATGGCCAAATGCCTCAAGTGTACAGCCTTTGTCTTGCTGAAAATCAATATGTCGTCTAGGTATACCACCACAAATTTTCCAATGAATTCTCGCAGGACTTTATTCATCAGCCTCATAAATGTGCTTGGCGCGTTGGTCAATCCAAACGGCATGACCATCCATTCGTACAAACCCTCGTTTGTTTTGAATGTTGTCTTCCACTCATCTCCTTCTCTCATCCGGATCTGATGATATCCGCTCTTGAGATCAATCTTGGAAAAGTAATTTGCCCCACTCAGGAAATCCATCAAGTCGTCCATTCTCGGCAGTGGAAATATGTACCTGATGGTAATATTATTTATCGCCCTGGAGTCTGTACACATTCTCCAGCCTCCACCCTTCTTCGGACTTAGTACCGTTGGAACGGCACATGGACTAAGACTTTCTCTCACCAGTCCTTTATCTTGCAGATCCTATACCTACCTTTTGACTTCCTCATTCTCCTGAGGTGTCAACCTATACACGGCCTTATTTGGCAGACTTGCTTTGGGTATGAGGTCAATGTGGTGACTCACACTCCTCATCGGTGGCAACGAACGAGGTAGTTCGTCCACGATGATATCAGCGAACTCTCCCAGCAGTTGTTGAATCTCCTCTGGCAAGTCGTCCACTTTTGTACTTGTCAGGACAATTCTTGGCTTCCTGACAACTAAGAACTACAGATCTTCATCCTTCTCCAGCTCTGTGAGAAGTTCCTTCCCACTTAGGAGAAGTATCGTGCTGCTAGCTTCTGGCTTTACTTCCTTATCTTTTATTGGCAGCAGTTTATGGGTTTTTCCATCCTTCTCCAAGGTGTATGTGTTCATCCTCCCGTCATGAACAATGTTCCGGTCAAACTGCCATGGTCTACCCAGCAGTATGTGACATACGTCCATGGGAATGACATCACACAGAATCTCATCGTGATAGTTCCCAATTTTAAATTTAACTAAGCATTGTTTAGTGACACTTACCCGGTGTCCTTTCTGTAACCACGAGACTTTATATGGACTCGGGTGCTTAGTTGTTGTCAGCTCCAATTTCTCCACCATCTCGGTTGAAACGATATTTTCAGTGCTCCCGCTGTCGACTATGACTTTGCACTTTCTATCCTTGGTTGTGCAAGCTGTCCTAAACAGTCTGCTCCTCTGCACTGAGTTGTCCACTTCTTTCTCAGGTGTCAAAAGAATTTTATGCGTCCCAAGCGATCGACCGCTGTCCGCATCTTCACTCTTATCATCACGCCTCTGCGCCTCAGTGATGTGAGCTTTTCCTCCATCCATATTCCTCTCTGGACAGTCCACGTCTTTGTTTACGTCTTTACCACATGTAAAACACGTGATAACTCCTCCTCGGCCTCTGCCTCGACCTCGGGTACGAGGAAATGTGTTCACGTCAGCATATCCTCCTTGCTGAACATCTTGCTGCCTCCTCGGCTCATCATTTTGCCTCTACTGTGAGGTTCCACCCCTCTCAGTTTTCCCCTGAGGTCTCTTCCAATCCTCCTTGGGCTTCTGTGTTTTCTCTTGGGCAACTGTCTTGCCTCTGGGTTGGCTTCTTCCCTGACCTCGCTGTCCCTGCTTGTGGCTCAGCTTTTCTTCGGCCTTCAGATCCATCTGGTATGCATCCTCAACGGTTCGGATGGTAACCATGCTCAGTTCATCCTGAATATCATACCTCAACCCATTGAGGTATCTGGCCACCTTTTCATCATCACTCTCCCGATGACCAGCTCTAATGTTGAGCCTGTAGAATTCCTCAGTGTACTCCTTCACCGTCATCAACTTTTGTCTCAGGTTCTGCAAGTGCCTGAATAGAGTGATCTGGTAGTCTCTCGGGATGAACTTTGCCTTCATCTTAGCGATCATCTTGTCCCAGCTTTTAATCTTCTGTTTGCCTCGGAAACGTCTCTCTGCTTGCAGCTCGTCCCACCATAAGGCTGCATGTCCCTTCAGCTTGGTGACAGCATGCCTCACCTTCTTGTCCTCTTCGATATCTTCGTAATCGAAGTATGTATCCAATGCTCGGATCCAATCCATCAATTCCTCTGCGTCTAGACTTCCCTCATAGACGGGAAGGTCCATCTTCATCTTCGATGTCATCCTCGAAATGGCTCTAATCAACCTCTCGGTTGATGCGTCTTATGCCGTGACTTCTTCTCCAGCATGTCCAGCTTCCTCTTCAATCTCCGGATCACTGAACTCTGCGGCACCAACACCACGTCTTTGGGCGGTCTCCATTTCTTCGAGTCTGGCTCGGAGATCTCTCATCTCTCGCTCTATCTTAGCATTACCTGCTGGCCTACCCCTTCTTCGGGCATCCCTGTCCTCACGATCAGGAGATTGCCTCTCTCTTCTGGGCGGCATGGCGAAATCTGCTTCTCTCTGCTACTTGAACAAAGAGAGTTCCACTCTGACGCAAGTCATGAGTATCAGAGTGCTTTCCTTTCCTCTTTCTCTCCTCCTATATGAAATATACAGACGAGACTTTAAAGCTCTGATACCACTTTGACGCAAACCCCGCTCTCACAGCAGCTGGTTGCTCCACCAGGACCTTCTTCGATTCACTGGCCCGAAGAGTCAACACCCTTCTAACTCCTCTCGGGAGTTTTTGTCACCCATAGGATACTTCTTGGTGATCTTCTCTTCGCTTATCGGAAGATCGGATCTCGCAATATCGCGAGACTCGTAACACCACTTCGTGCCATTCAACGCCGAAACCCCGACCCCCGATGGTCCACGGTCAATACTTCGGGATATCGTCGCTCACGATGCCGAGCCCTTGTATTTCGGAACCCCGAGTACCGAAGTGCCGACACCACGTGTTATATTCCACACAGTCTTTTTGGGACCCGTCGCAACTCAGGACTTCGCTATTCCTTCGGGTTTCTTCCAGCGTCGAAAACACCGAAGTGTCGAATCCCGACTCCGCAGGATCTCGTGCCACCTGTCCGCGCTCCAATCGACGGTCCCGTTTAAGTCGGGAAATCACAACTCGTGATCTCAACGTGCATGCAATGCTTGCACTCGCCAACCCCGATATGCCGATGCACGATGGCCAACGGGTTCTGCCTGTTCCTGAAGACTCCTTTCTTTCAGAAGCTCAAGTCGTCGATTCTCTTCCTCTTGAAGAGTTCTCCACTTTACCCCCTTTTCCCTGGGTGAACTTCACTGGGGTCTGTTCCCACCGTGAAGTGGAAGGTGCTATCCCTCTTGAGCTTCTGTGACTCCGACTCCTTTAGAGATTTCTCGACCACATTCCCTGTGCTCGACCTCGACCTCCGCCAACCCTCAAAAATGCTGAAGATTTCTAGGTTCTATGCACTCGTAGTCATAGCAACCCGGCCTTCCCTTCTCAGACTTGCTACTGGAAGTTTAGTTCGACCTGAACTCACCTGCATGCCTCGAATAATCCAATCAACTCCGGGTTGAACGAGAATGAGAGTTTAACTATAGAGCCTCCTCGACGCACTCTATGCGGAGGAATTCGACTGCACTCTATGCAGGAATCTCCTGGCTCAAACAGAGAAACGGTTGAAACTCATTCGTTCATTCTCTCAGGTTTCGAACCTGATATGCAATCACATAAGCAGCATATAGAAGATAAGCATATAAAGAATCAAGTATGCAACAAAATAATATCAACAGCACACAGAACTCAAACACAGCCATGGTATTGAATCAAGATCTTTCTTCTATTAATTCAATCTGTACATGGGGTTTCTTCACGAACTCTCTGCTCTGTTCTCTATTGCTCTCTATGCTAATGCTGAATAATAATCTGAATAATAATCCCCTTAATTACACAAGGAGGGTGCCTATATTCATTTTCCCTCCTGGAAATGAAATTGTCTAATCTACAGCTAACCCTATCTACCAGCATTAAAACTATTTAATGTCTTCTTATCTACATTACAATACAAGTGCGCTTCATATGAATGTGTTCATTCAAACGACGGCACAACAATCTTCCTCGTGATTCAAAAAGGTATGCGCTGGTGCTGTCCAGCTGTCCTTCTCTTTCCTCCACGCTAGATCGCGTTATGGCGTCGTAGATGCTCCTGCATCACTACCATATTTTCCTTTCTTGGCTTGTCTAACACAATGATATTGAATCCCTGCAATAGGAGAAGCCATATCGTTATCCTGACATTGGTTATTGATTTATTCATAAGGTACCTGATGGAAAAATGATCTGTATGCACAAAAATCTCATATACTGTAATGTAATGTCAAAATTTGTTTATTGCATCAGAATGATAATTTTTAAATTATTTTTCCCAATACAACTTACTTAACTTCCCCAGTGTGTTTCGTTTAAAGTAACACACTGACACTTCATTTGATATTTGTATGTGTTGATACCAGTGTATTTGTATTATAATGCATCGGTGACGAGGCATCCCATAAAATGAATTGAGATGGTAAATTATTATGTATTTTTCTCGTTGTGTTGTAGTAGAAATTAGATGTGCATTTTATTTATGTGACGCACCATGAAGGAAATTTGTGCTTCAAAATATTGGTGGTGAATTCGATTAATAGAACACACCAGTGTGTTTATCTCAATTGGCACACTTCCTAGCATCTTAGCGGTGCTTACCATAAGAAGCATTGCACTACAAATTTACAAAAATTAAGCCTGGTGATGTGCTCTTTATATTACCGGTGTGTTTTGTTTATCCATCCGCACCGACTGGTGAAATTGTTGAATTTGAACTTATGCAGTGTGATGTGTTAATATAAACACATCGGTGCTACCATGTTATTGGAGCACCGACATTTTTTTTAACGATGTGTTTTGTTGTCGACAACACGAGCTACGGGGCGTCCACCGAAACGCACAACGAACCAATGTGAGGTACCACTATTAAAAAACTAGTACCATCATGATAGTGGAGCACTGTATTTTTGTTCCTCGATGCATTGTAAATACGAGTGCACTGAAAACAAGGCATCTAATGAGATGCCCCACTATGAAAATTCAGGAAATATATGTCTCGGTGTATTTATGTATACAGTGTGAGTGAATTGGATTACAATTTTTACACCGCTATGTTAAATTTTATAAATCATTATGTTAGCAGTGCAGTATTTAAGTGAATTGTACTTGTGCATAATGTTAAACAACATCAGTGAGATTTATTCAGTCTGTGTATTTTTTATAAAGTATGGCATTGTGTTTGAACATTGAATTGTTGGGGCGTTATTTTTCCAATACGCCCAGGTGTGGTTAGTTGAAATTGTTGCATCTCTAGGTTATATTTTATATATCATCGAGCTAATGGTGTGGTTAATGAAGTGTAATGGTTTGGTGCGGGTATGAGCCCAATTTGTGTTGGTGTCGGGGAGTTCCAAAGGACACACCACTTTGTTTTTTAGTAATTTATCGTAGTGTGCTAGATTGAATGGCACTAGTGAAAATATATATGGACGCGTAAATAGTAGCGCTCACTTTTATTTAACACAGTATGCACCACTTCAGGGCGAACTGATCCATTTAGGATCACTGCATGAAAAAAAAAATTTGAAAAAACTGTGAAATTTCAAGCTAAATTATAATTTTGATTGGTTGAAAATGGAAATAGGAAGGTCAAAAATAATTGATCCAGGTGGATATTAGTGGCCACCCATCTCTTCCAACTTGCTCACATATATTTTTCATCTTGGAAAATTTTTTCTAGCGTTTCGGGTCATAAAATTTTGGGGTCATTTTGAGGCCCTAAACAACAATTTTTGGGCTCGCCACATTCACAATGTAAATGAAGTTAGAGTGTGATAGTAAAATGTGTATTCCTCGAATATACCTTTCCAACGGGCTATCATTCATCTAAAATGAAGATCATATGCAAAATTTACGACCCTGGGAAGTTGATGTACCAACTTACCCTATCGGGGCCCACATGACTTTGGGTATATGAACCCCTCACAATAGAAGCAGGGAAAATATAGCCCCAACCCATAGAAAAAAGGGCAGAGCAAGGATGGAAAACCTCAGGACAACCAGTCTAAAACACAAACAAGGAAGGATAATGGTAATACAAAGAAAGACACTGGGAAGTGGTGTAAATTTCATAAGATCCCCTGGCATAACACCTTTGAATGCCTCTCAAAGTAGTCATTGGTGGCTGAGGTGAAAGCCTTTGAATCATATGTGGCATCCAACTCTAAGTCAGTACCAGAAAAAGGGAGACGGGTCATTGACACAGAACCCAGTGCCACTGTTTCTACCACCAAGGTCCATCCCAAAGAACCTGATGAACCAGAGGAAGGTGAGAGCCTCTTTGATTCATGGATGTGGATGAAGGGTACTCTACTGCACTTCATTGTTGATAGAGGTATCTAGAAGAACCTCATATCAGTGGAGGTCATCAAGAGGTTGGTTCTTCCAACAACACCACACCCACAATTGTACACCATTAGATGGCTCTACTAATGGAGCGATCTCTACATCAGCCAATAGTGTCGCATGTCGTATGACATCAATCCCTTCAAAGATGAGGTATTGTATGATGTTTCCCCCCTTGAATTTAGTGATGTTCTCTTGGGCCAACCTTATTTATGGAAACGTCATGTTGTATATGAGTCTAGGACTCATAGTATTATTATTACTTTGGATAAGAAATTGTATAATATACCCAAGGTAGTCCCACCTACTGGCATTTCCTTGATCTCTTCCAAGCATAGCAGGAAAGTCATCTCTCATACCGGGAAGTTTGTCTTCTTCATGATTCGTGCTCAGAGTGAGTAGAAGGTTGCAGCCACATCCATGGCCTCCATGACAGGTCTATCCACGCAGCAGAAGAAAGTGGATAAGGTCGTGGAATAATACAAAGACATATTCTCTTAATCCACTGAGGTACCTTTGCATTGCCAGGTCAAGCACTCAATCGATCTGACCCCCAATGCACTGCTACCCAATGGGACAGTCTATCGCCACTCTCTGTCAGAAAATGAGGAAATCAAGCACCATATCCAAGATCTAATCGAAAAGGGGAACATCCAACCAAGCTCATCACCTTTTGGAAGACCAATCATGCTTGTGCAGAAGAAATGTGGGACCTGGAAACTCTGCAATGATTAGCAAGCCATAAAGAAAATCACAGTTAGAAACCAATACCCGATTCCCTGAATTGACAATATCATTGACCAAATAAAGGAGGAAAAACACTTCATTAATATTGATTTGAATTCCATCTACCACCACATCCCAATAGAGCAGACCGATGTATGGAATACTTCCTTCAAGTCCAAAGAAGGTATTTTCGAATGGATGGTCATACCCTTTGGATTGAAAAATTACCTAGAAACTTTCATGAGGATGATGGAAGATATCTTGTGGCCTTTCACCAATTCTTTTGTGGTGGTGTATTTGGATGACATCCTCATCTTCAGCAAGAGTTGGGCAGAACAATTGTAGCATATTCAACAGGTTCTACACACTCTGTGGCAACACAAGTTATATGAAAATTTGGAAAAATGCTCCTTCAACATGAATAGGGTCTAGTACCTAGGATACATTGTTGATGAACATGGGGTGCATGTCAATCCAGCCAAGATCCATACCATATGTGACTATCCAGCCCCAGCCACACTCACTTAGCTTCGGAGCTTCTTAGGCCTTGCCAATTTCTATTGCAATTTTGTGTTGGGATTCTCCCACATTGCATGGGCCCTTAGCCAAGTGACCATGGGTGGTGGCAAGGAAAAATTTGTGTGGGGCCAATCACAATAGAAAGCATTCGATATTTAAATCAACCCTTGTGCTCATCTCCAGTGCTCTCATTACCTGAAATACAGTAGCCTTTTTATATTGATACAGATACTTCATACTATGTTGTGGGCATAGTTCTCACTCAGCATGGAAATCTCGTGGCCTATCATAGTGAGATACTATCAGATACCGTCTATAAGTACCCCACTTATGAAAAAAAATGTACTCCATTGTAAAACCCTTCCACTAGTGGAGGCATTACAATCTCAGGAAGGAGAAATTAATCCACACTGATCATAAGCCTCTGCAGTTCATGTAGACACAAGGTAAATTGCAGAATGACTTTCATCAGAAGTGATCCACATACTTGCAGCAATTCCATCTCAACATCAAGTATAATACATGGAGCACCAATCGCATCATTGACTTCCTCAGTTGACCTCCAGTTGTAGCATTAACCACATTGCTACACTCCTACGGACATGAGACCTCTGAATGTCCCCAACCCTACAAGAGAGATCTTGACTTCGCCACTACCTACCATATGTTGGGCACAAACACAGTTTGCATTGATTTCCATCTTTAGGACAAGTTGTTGTGCCATCCAGGCCATCAATGCATACCATAAAGTGAGTGAGCGAAGCTTATTTAGGAATCTCACTACAGTCGAGTGGCAGGACACTTCGGCATTGAAAATATAGTGGCAGTACTGCAACAACATTTCTATTGGTCAAAAATTCGATAGGATTTCAGCAAGTATATCAATTCCTACACGGCCTATGTCATTGCCAAAATGGCCATTAAGAAACAAGGCATGTACACCCCTCTTCCTACTCCCAACAAGCCCTGGGAATCCATATCAATGGACTACATGTCGGGCCTTCCTTTAACCAAGCAGGGAAATGACTGTGTTTTCGTCGTTGTTGATCGATTTTCCAAGATGGCGATTCTGGCCACCTGCAAGAAGAGCATCACAGTGGAGACCACTGCCAATATCTTCTTTGAATGAGTGTGGGTACATTTTGGGATACCATAGACCATCGTCTCATATTAGGACAGTTGATTCCTTAGCACATTCTGGTTGAGCCTCTGGTCATGGCTAGACACCAAGCTCACCAAATGCACAGCCTTCCACCCCGAAACAAATGGCCAAACCGAGGTCATCAATAGGATGATCGTGCATATCTTACGCATGTACAATTCCAAGCATCTACACACATGGGATGAGATTCTTCCCTATGTTCAACATAATTAAAATAGAGTGATACATAGATCAACCAACCACAACCCCTTTCAGGTGGGGTTGGTATTTCAACCATTGGGTCTCATGGATGTTGCATTACCCCTTGCATCCACACAGGAAGAATCGTCCCATGCTCAAACCGAAGCTGACAAATCCACTCGGTTCATAGAACAAATCCAACACATCCACCAATAGATTCAAGATATTTTTCATAAGTCCAATTCCAAGTACAAGCAGCGCCATGATCAACATTGGTGCCCCACAAGTTTCAGGTGGGAAATAAATTTTGGTTGCATCTGTAGAAAGAACACCTTACAAGACCCCATCGTAAGCTTCATACACTCTGCTATGGACCTTAAACCATCACCAAGGTTGTGGGTGACAATGTTTTTCATCTCAACATTCCCCCATTCCTTGGCTTGCACCTCGTGTTTAATGTGGACCTCCTTTGACCATACTTTCCACCATTATTGGACACCTCAGAGATAGAAAAATAGTTGACACTGACATATATCAAGCCTGACTGCATGGAATAGGAATCCACTAATCCGATCATGGACACACAGGTGAAGGGTACTCTCCAATAGAAGCTTCAGCTTTATCGTGTTTTTAAAGAGGGGGGGCTCCTACACCAAGGAAAGTGGCTCAGTCGGGGCCAAATTCAACAGAAATTTCCTCATATGATGGGGGAACTCAATGCAATGGAGATCATTGCTTCCTAAGGGGGGAGGATTGATCTAGGTGGATATCGGTGGCCACCCACCTCTTCCAACTAAGGATTGATCATGGTGACAACAAGAAAACATGTATCACTTTATTAAGGATCTTATTGCAGTTGTAATGGATTCCTACATTGTTCCTCTCTTCATCTTATCCTTGACAGCAAAAAAGTTTGAAATTATTTTCCACTTTATTTGGGATGTTTGAAGTTAAATCAAGGGGAATGTAATGTAATGAAATTGCATTTTATAACACCATATTCTTGTAATAATGTAATGTAATGAAGTGCCATATTCCACTGTAAAGTCATCATGATTATCTGCGAGAATAATTTTTTGATGGATAGACCATTGGATTCATGTATTCACAATGTGATCTTCAGTAGAGTTATTTGGTTGTGAAGACTACATGTTGGAAACATTTCGATGTATAGATATGGATTTCTTATATTCATAATATAGTCTAATACAATACTATTTCACCTATCGTCTTGGTTGGCACAATTGTCTTCTTGCCACATGTTCTATTGTATTTGGCCATCTGATTTTTATGTACATTGTTGTGGTGTCCTGCAAGAGTTCTTTCGGTTATAAGTCGAGTTATGGTTATGTTGAATATCTGCTAGCCACATGTTCTATTGTATTGTCCATTTGAGGTTTCTATACATTGTTGTGGTGTTCTACAAGATTTCATCATATAACTTGGTTAAGGCGTAATTTCGTGATTCAATGAGAAGCGATTGTTATCTTCATCAAATATATGAGGCAAAGTGTGTTCTTATTCACATCTTATGGGAAATTCTGGAAGTTTTCATCAAGGGGGAGTGTTGATGTAATGCCATATTCCTCCATAAGTGTTCCTTCTCCCCAATATTCATTAAGGGGGAATGTTGGAATCTGTTACTTTGGAAGGTATTGACTTTCTCATTCTTCCAAGAAGTGTTGGAAGTTATTGTAATTCCATATTGCTCCATAAGTGTTCCTTTTCCCTAGTCATCATTAAGGGGGATTGTTGGAACATGTAATTATGACTTGTGTGGCATTGTTAGAATGTATTAATTTGGAAGTTAATAATGTCTACTCTTATGTAAAAGATTTTGATCGGGATTTATGAGCAGAACGAACTGATTGACAGAATGAATATGATAAACACAGAGATACGAAGAACAACATAGATATCTAGTGAACAATATATTTTATTGAATAAATGAAATAGGATGAAACTGTAAAATTGTAGAACTAAAAACAACTTGCTCGAATGGTGGTAGCTATCTCTGAGAAGAGATGTGGTTGTTATGTGCATTTGTATGAGCAAAATGATTACAATGAGGATCCATAGGCCTTTTTAACATTACTCGTGAATTCCAAAACCCCAAACATCCAAAAACCTAACCCTAGGAGATGAAACACCAAAATTTATGTGGGCCCCGATGGGTAAGTTGGTACGTCAACTTTCTGGGGTCATAAATTTTTCACATGACCTTCGTTTTAGGCACGTGATAGCTCGTTCGAAAGGTATTTTCTAGAACTACACATTACGTTATCAAAATCTAACTTCATCTATAGTTTGACTGTGGCAAGACAAAAAAAAAACTATTTAGGGCCCCAAAACAGCCCTGGAAGTACAAAAATATGTGTTCACATGAAAACATCCAAAATAATCCAGTTGGTTTAGGTGGAAGGCCACCAGTCTCCACCTGGAAGATGTGTAGAGATTCAGAAAGCCTTGAAAGTGTATAACCCACAATTACAAAGAAGTACAGAAGAACGTGATGAACTAAAAACTGTCAAGAGGAGCCAGTTGGAATAGGTGGGTGGCCACCAATATCCACCTGGATCAATCCTCCCCAATTAGGAAGCAATGGTATCCATTGCATTGAATTCCCCTATTAGGTGAGGAAACTTCTACTGAATTTGGCCCAAGGTGATCCACTTTCCTTGGTGTAGGAGTTTCCCTGCCTTGACAACCCGATAAATCTGGATCCTTTGTTGGCGAGTTCCCTTGACCTGTGTGTCTACTATCTAATCAGTGGATGCTTGTTCCATGCAGTCAGGGTTGAGCTCTTTTGGTTTCAGGTGTTCTATGATCAATGAGGTGTCCATTAATTGTGGAAAGTATGGTCGAATGAGCTCCACATTGAACATTGGGTGCAATCCAAGGAAGGGTGGAGTGTTGAGCTCAAAATCATTACCACCCACAGCCTTGGAGATAGTGTAAGGCCCATAGTGAAGTGTGAGGAGCTTCTGATGGGGCCCTGTAAGGTGCTCTTTCTGCAAATGTAACCAAACATTGTCTCCCACCTAAAATTGGTGTAGTACCCTATGTTGATCACGGCATTGCTTGTACTTAGCATTGACTTTCTACAAAATCTCATGGACCTGTTGGAGGATGTGTTGAATCCTCTCAATGAATCTGGTGGATTTTTCGATATCAAATTGAACATGGGAATATTATGTATGTTTGGCTGCAAGAGGTAATGCAACATCAATGGGACCCAAGCATTGGAATCTTAGCCCCACCTGAAATGGGCTATGGCCAGTGGAGCTATGGAGAACCCTATTTTAACTATGTTGAACATAGGGGAGACTCTCATCACATGCACACGGATTATTGGAGTTGTACATGCACAAGATGTGCACAATCATTCGATTGACGACCTATGTTTGGTCATCATTTTGGGGGTGGAAACCAGTGGATTTAGTGATCTTGGTGTCCAACAGTGACCAGAGACTCGACCAAAATGTGTTGAGGAACCTGTTGTCCCGATCAAAGATGATGGTTTGTGGTATACCAAAATGGACCCACACTCGTTCGAAGAAGAGCTTGGAAGATCTGTCATGGTGATGTTCTTCTTGCAGGATGTGAGGATGGCCATCTTCGAAAACCGATCAACTACCACAAATACACAATCATTTCCTTGCTTGGTAGACAGAAGGTCAGACATGTAATCCATTGAGATTGATTCCCAAGGCTTCTCGGGAGTAGGAAGAGGGGTGTATAAGCCTTTCATATTGATGATTGTCTTGGAAATGGAACAATAAGTGCAAGATCTGATATACTTGTTGATGTCTTGTCGAAGTTTGGCCAATAAAAATGTTTCTGTAGAACAACCATAGTTTTATCCAAACCAAAATGTCCTACCATCCGACTGTAGTGAGCCTCCCAAATAATATTTTCTCACTCACTTGCAGGAACACAGATATGGCCCAGATGGCATAATAGTCTGTCCTAAATGTGAAAATCGGTGACATTCACGCCTATACCCAAGAGTTGATAGGTGGTGGAAAAGTCTGGATATTGTTGATAAAGTTGGGGCCACTCAAATGCCTCATGTCCATAGGAATGGAGAATGGTGGTGAGTGCATCCATGGGAGGTCGACTGAGGCAGTCAATGACACAATTTGTTCTCCATGTATTATACTTGATGCTGAGATGGAACTGTTGCAAGTAGGTGGACCAATTTTTATGGTGGTCATTCTACAACTTCCCCTGTGTTTGTATGAACTGCAGAGGCTTATGATCAGTGTGGATGATTGTCTCCTTTCCTAGAATGTAATGTTTCCATTAACAATAGGCTTGTATAATGGAAAACATTTCCTTGTCATAGGTGGGGTATTTCCGGAAAGTATCTTAGAGTGTCTCACTATGGTATAATACTAGATGACTGTGTTGAGTGAGAATTGTGCCTACAACATAATCAGATGCATCAGTATCAATCTAGAACAGTTGTTCAAGATTGGGTAAGGAGAGTAATAGAGTTGAGCACAATCAATGCTTCAGATTATCAAATGCTCGTTGTTGTTCCTTCCGTCACGTGAATTTTTCCTTGTCACTACCCTTGGTCACTTGGCTAAGGGCCCATGCAATATGGGAGAATCCCAACACGGACCATCAGTAGAAGTTGGTCATTCCCAAGAAGTTCCTCATCTCAGTTAGTGTGGTTGGGGTTGGCCAGCCACGGATGACTTGGATCTTAGCTGGATCAACATGTAGCCCATGCTCATCAACAATGTAGCCCAATTACTGGACCATGTTCATTCCAAAGGAGCATTTTTCCAAGTTGGCATATAGCTTGTGTTGCCACAGAGTGCTTAAAACCTATTGAATATGTTGAAGATGAGGATGTCATCCAAATATACCACCACAAAAGAGTTGGTGAAGGGTCTCAATACATCATCCATCAACCTCATGAAAGTGGTTGGTGCATTGGTTAAGACAAAGGGCATGACCAACCATCCAAAGAGACCTCTTCTAGATTTGAAAGATGTCTTCCATACATTAGTTGGTTTGATGGGAACCTAGTGGTAGCGAGACTTAAGGTCAATCTTGTTGAATAATTTATCCCCCTTGAGCTGGTCAAGAAGGTCATCAATTATGGGAATTGGGTACCGGTTCCTGACTGTGATTTTTTTTAATGTTCTATAATCAATGCAGAGCCACCATGTCCCATATTTCTTCTGCACCAGTACAATCAGGTTTCCACAAGGGGAGGAGTTGGGTCCGATGTGCCCCTTTTGAAGAATCTCTTGGATTTGACGCTTGATTTCATCATTTTCCATCAGCGAGTGAAGATAGACCAGTTCATTAGGCAAAGGTGAACCTAGGGTTAGATCAATTGGATGCTTGATTTGAAATGATCTTTTAAATGACTTGGTTAAGTATTTTGCATGAGTTGTTTTACCATTTAGAAATTAAAGAGAAGAAGAAGAAACTTTAGTGAAATAATGTTGTATCCATCATAAAGAATGAAGAACAGAAAATGAGCATTAAGAACAACAAACCATAACGCCAAAACTTGATAACGGATTTCAAGAAATTCACCTATGTCTCTGGGCCTTTGTCTCAGTGAGGGAGGATTTCTTATTAATCTTCAATGCTTAAAAAATACATCAGAATTACATCAATTTTTTCTCTGAATGATGCAACAATGTTCTTCTTTGTCTCAGGAACTCAACGCAACATATGACAATGAAAAAGGTGGAGTATAACTCCCATAAATGGCCTCCAAAGCTCTGCTACTCTTATGGCTTCCCTGCATAAAAATGGCGTACTCTCTAGAACTTGGCATCATTCTCCTATTATGAACTTATTTTCCATGGAAAAAAGGTTGGATTTATATAGGATTTGAGTTGGGGATTAGATCCCAACTTATCCCCAAGATATGGCCTCAATCTGGTCTCCATATCCTCTCTTTTAGGGCCAAAATCCATTAAAAACAGACCTAAATAATACAAAAAATCCAATTTATATAATTAAAAACCCACCTTTTCCAATTATTGGGCACACACCCCTATTATTTGGGCTCCTAGTCATATGGGAACCCATGTGGCCAAGTGCTAATCCTAAACAACGCCCAAACCCTTATTTCCCATCGGCTCTGGTCATGTGGAAGGCATGTGTCTTGGCATTGGATCGGGAATAACTTCTTGTCACTTAGCCCATTGATCCTCGGTTCCATGCCTTGGTCGGCGGGGTAGCCCTGCCGACCATTTTTTCCAGTTTCACTTTATATATTGTTTTTTTTTATTTCACTTTATATATTGTTTTTTCCATTTGATAAAACAAACGAGCAAACAACCTGATCGATCCGTCGGTTTTGGTGAAGATGTTGTCGTGAAAGAGGTCTACGGCTCAAAACCCCCAGAGGTTGTTTAGCTAGTTGACCCGGGCCTTTTGGCTTGATCCAGGATGCCACGTGGCACCCTATGATTGGGCCACTTGGCGCTATATTACTGGAACAAACTGACATGTCACCAACATAGTCACCCGACAGCTCATCTACCCAGTCAGTCGCCTGCCACGTGTCCTGCTCTCGAGCTACCAACTATCAATCTATACAACCACATGTTATGTTTTCACTGGCCCACATCACATCCATACCCTACCATGTGTCACAATCTAGACCTCCCACATCATCATACAAACGACCATGTCAGCGTTCGTACAGTCCACGCGTCTACCACATCAACTACTTAAAACACCAATTATGCATGCCATGTGTCAGCCTCAGGTATTGCCACATCATCATGCTAATTTCATGATGACTTCATATTCCCTATGTCATGCTGACATACTACTGACGTCAACAGTAAGGACTATTGACTTTGACTTTGACTTTTTGCTTATTTGGGAAAAACTTCAAATCGCGATATCTTTCGCATACGGAGTTGGTTTTCAAAAAATAATATATTGCTAGAATAGAAACGAAGAGCACTACACGATGGTGCTAGTTTCGTCTGAATCCTAGAACTTTGAATTTTTGGCCTTTTTGGATCCATTTGAATCACACCTCCCTACTTAGACCTTTTGGTCCTCCAAAAGGATATTAACCAGACATCAATTGTAGGATAGGCCTCCCCACTTGTCCTTTGTCTATCAAATATGTCCTATGCACATGT
The DNA here is from genome assembly GCA_009831015.1 of Picea engelmannii. Taxonomy (NCBI): domain Eukaryota; kingdom Viridiplantae; phylum Streptophyta; class Pinopsida; order Pinales; family Pinaceae; genus Picea; species Picea engelmannii. The sequence continues at coordinate 346,786 of ML782551.1, read as the reverse complement.
CGCATCATAATCAATTTCAAAAAAACCATGATAACTGAACACATATTGTTAGCCATTTGCATTTGTTCACATCTTTCTGAACCCACTACCATCCATGTAGAAAAAATTAGCAGTGATAACCATATCAGAAACATGATTGAAAATGAACCAACATGTATGTTCTTATTTACAAGCTTGCATGACAAAAACTCATCTTGAAGCAAAGTATGGCTAGATCTACATGCTACGACCATTTTTCTTTCATGCTTAAGATCAACTGCTTCATTTGGTACAATTATAGGTGTATTTCTTGCATAAGCTACCTTCTTTAATTGTTCCATTGTAAAAAGAGATTGATTCCCTTTGATATGATGAGCATGCACAACATATTTTGTCCCTTCTTTAGTTAAGTGATATTGATTATGTTCCTTGAAGAAGATTTCTCTGCAATCATATAAATAAGAGCTACCCAAGAGCATTCCACATGCTTCTAGTGGCACCACATCACATATTACTTCATCCACAAACTTAGATGTAATTGAAAACTTTATGATACATTGCTTTGTTATGGGCAATTTGTGATTGCTTCTTATCCAATTTAGTGAGTAGGGTTTGTGATGCATCTTAGTTTTTAATCCCAACTGATTAACCACTTCTTCTAAAATTAAGTTAGCTTGAGATATGCTATCTAAAAAAGTTTCAATCTTAGCATGTTTCATAATGACCCTTATATGAAACAATTTAGTTCTAGAATCATAACCATAACCAATTTTACCTGACAAACTAACTGTTGTGATTTTAGTCTCTTCACATGAATCTAACCCCAAGTCTATTGGTTGTGTTGTTGTTGCAACGTTTTGCCTCCATTTCCTCTCTTTGAACCACTTTGGTCTCTTCTCTGGGTGAAATTTCCATCAATGTTCATCATTGTTCCCTTCTTTCTTTCAATGATTACAAGAGAGCTTCTCTTCCTTCACTGTCATTGAGTTTTCTTTCTTCACATTCCCTTTTCCTTTGCCTTCTTTCTTTGAAGATGATTCCCCTGATACACCAACTCCAATTTTCCCTTCTTTAATATACGTTTCTTGAACAGAAACCTCATCAAGATGAGTAGGTCCAAACATAAACACAATATTATGAATATGTGAAGGCAAACCTCCTATATACTTCATCAGAGTTTCTTGTGTATGTAATGGAATATTTAACATCAAATCCATCTTATGAAATTCATCAGTGTATTCTTGCACCAATTGTTCTTTTCTTAATTTAATACTTTTCCATTCAATTAAAGCATTTTCCTTATACCACAAAGGATAGAAAGCATTCTCCTTATACCTCTAAGTGAAAAAATAAAATCTTGCCATGATGGAAATACATTACCAATTTGTTGAGTACCATGTTGCAATTTACTCTGCCACTAGATGGGTGTTGTTCCAGCAAAACAAAGCGATGCCAATTTGATCTTGGTTTCCTCATCATTGATTTGTTGCACACTACAATATACATCCATATGTCTGACACAATTATCAAGCTTCTCGGCATTGACTTCTCCATTATACACGAGCAACTCGAATTTCACATCAATTTTAATTAATGGCATGTCGAGCTTATGTTTATGAGAATGTTTTCTTGCAGAAGTAGAATTTGAACTTGTACTTGAAGAAGAAGAATAAGATGGAGATGAAGGAGGTGAAGGGGGAGGTGAAGGAGGGTCCTCTCCTTCTTCACTTTTGTCTTTATTTTAATATTCCCCTTGAACATGTCTCTTTTGTTCCAAGTAATCATCATACAATACTTTTACCATCTCTGACATGGAAAAGAAACTTTTTTGAAACTCTCTTTCGTTTTGAGAAAGTCCTTCTTTCGATGCCATCTTCTCACTTTTAGATGTACTCTTTATTGATCCAATCTTAGGATCTCCTTCTACAATATCTCCTTCACCATGCATTAACTTTTCCCTGGTGATCATGCATACTCAAAAACAACTAAATTCCAACCTACTCTGATACCACTTGATCTGAAATGATCTTTTACATGACTTGGTTAAGTATTTTGCATGAGTTGTTTTACCATTTAGAAATTAAAGAGAAGAAGAAGAAGATTTAGTGAAAGAATGTTGCATCCATCATAAAGAATGTAGAACAGAAAATGAACATTAAGAACAACTAACCATGACGCCAAAACTTGATAACGGAGTTCAGAAAATTTGCCTACATCTTTGGGCCTTTCTTTCAGTGGGGGGGGGATTTCTTATTAATATTCAAGGCTTCAAAAATACATCAGAATTACATCAATTTGTTCTTTGACCGAGACATAAATTTTCTTCTCTGTATCAGGAACTCCACGCAACAGACAACACTGAAAAAGGTGGAGTAGAACTCCTAGAAATGGCCTCCAAAGCTCTACTACTCTTTTGGCTTCCCTGCATAAAAATGGCTTACTCTATACAACTTGGCATCATTCTCTTGTTTTGAACCTCTTTTCCATGGAAAAAAGGTTTGGTTTATATAGGATTTGATTTGGGCATCATATCCAAACTTCTCCACAAGATATAGCCTCAATCTGGGCTCCATATCCTCTCTTTTAGGGCCAAAATCCATTAAAAACAGGCCTAAATAATACAAAAAATCCAATTTATATAGTTAAAACCCCACTTTTTTCCAATTATTAGGCGTGTGCCCCTATTCTCTGGGATCCTATTCATATGGGAACTATTGGCACAGGGGAAAACCCAGGGTTCAATGCTTCAACAACGCACCAACAAAACCCTAACTACCGGCCCTTTCAGCAACACCTGCGAAACAGATGAAGTCTCACCCGAGGTAGAGGCAAGGGGGGTTGTAGGAATCAAGTGTCTAAAACCAAGCTGGGACATAGATATATGATCACAATACTTACCAGAGAACTTAAAAAACAATATGCATTAGTTCTTGATCTCATTCACATCGCAGATAAAACCCTTATTACATATCAACGCAGTAACCATAAAGATCAAGTACTTTCATTCACTTAGCACATAGAATTATCTCAGATCTAGCATTCAATCATCTTTAAGAACAAAGAAACAACATCACATCCATTCATCATACATTATAACAATAGCACTAAGAAGATAAACACATAAACAACATCGCACAAAGCACATCAAGACACAGGATATAAGTGGTTCACCCCAGTGTGGGGCTACATCCACCAACTTCTTCTTCTTCTTATTTATTAGTCTTCAATATTCTTACATTCATCCACTCTTGTGCACAAAACCATAGAGCCAACTCCACTGAGGACAGAATATCTGCACGCAACACGCCAGATTCTCCTTCCCAAAATCAAGTCAAGGCAGATAGCCAACTCCTTACTATCACAGAGCCTTACTTTACACAATCTGTCTGCACAAAGAAACTTTCAACCTCTTGCCCTAAGACAACATATTATGCACATAGCCAATCAATCCTTATCGATATCTTACATTACTTGCACTAATCTTATACTTAGCACATATCTACTTACACCACCTCCTTCTACATTACATTCCTTCCTATATATACTTTTACAAAAAGGCCTAAACATGGGTAAACCCATGGGCCGACATCACTTAACCCATTACATAAACCCTAAAACCTTTTGTTGGGTCCACAAGGCCGCAAAACAAGTGATATCCTGTGATCACATCTCCGCCTGGGTGCTCCATCTTCGACCAACCTGTCGAAGTCCCAAAAGTGGTCAAACATGACCAATGTTTCCTCAAAACTTGGTCAAGGGCCAACATGCCCCCAACACTCACCTATGACTCGTCCCGAGTCACTCAAATCTGGGCATCGTAACTTCAAAGGCCTCGAGCTTAGCTTGAGCTACCTCAACTTGTTGCTTCGCCAGAGCCTCCTTCTTGGAGAAATCTTGAATCACTTGTTTTGTAACAGGCCCTTACAGGCGTTGTTCCACTTTCACAACCACTTGGTCTAGTTGTGAGCCTTGTCCTTCAATCTCTTCAAAAATCCTGCAGGCTTCGTCATGCACCGGTTGTAATCTATATGTAACCTCAATGAATTTTCTCTGGATGGTAGTAATATGATGCTAGACTGTGCATTGTTCCTATGATATTTTCATCCTCTCGACTGCAATAAGAAGATTCATCTGTGCTTGCATGATGGATGCCTAATTTTGCGCCTCCTGGAGTTGTGCTTCCAGCTTCCTCAGCCTCGGATCTTCTGTGAGGGATTCGTAGGTCTGTGCACTATGATTACTTAATTGCTTACACTCTAAGGAAAGTTCCCTACTTATTTCTACTACGTTCCTGGCAACTTCCTCCCTTTGGTCGTGCACTTCTTGCGGGGTACTCGACACTGCTTGGATCTCAAACTCCATTATCCGTTCTTGAAGCTACTGAATGGCTTCGGTGAGCTTCCCTACTTGCATCTTGGTTAACTCTGGTTCCTCCTATGCCAAGCCTGGCACAGAGCAAAGTGCTTTAGTTACCACTTCTTTGACTGCAGTCTTCTCTACAAGCAGATGGTATTTTTCTTCTTGTATCTTCACATTGTTCTGCTCGAACTTCGCCTAAATTTCATTTTTCTCCTTCTGAGCAACTCGAAGTTTCTCTAGGACCTCCTCCTTTTCTTTCTTCAATGCCTCTGTAGCCTGTTCCTTTTCTTCTTGGACTCGTTGAAGTCGAGCCTCTGTTGCATATACTAATCTTCGTAACTAGGCAGGCTCATCCCCCAATTCTGCAATTTCTGATGAAGAGGGCGCAGTAGGTATTGCGCGGCTCGAATGGATGTCTTATTGTATATCCTTCATCTCCTTCTCTATTATTTCATACATCATCTCCTGATTTTCTCCATATCTCTGCAAGATATCCTCTGAAGCATCCTCCATGGCTGCGATGATGAGATCGACATCGTCCACTGTGAACACATTCTTCGATTAAGGCTTATTGGCATGGGTCTTCTTTCTTGTTGAGGGTTTCTACGAAGAAAACTTCCTTTTCTTCGATGTTTTAGCCTCTGTAGGGGGATCCTTTGGCGGTGTAACTTCGGCTTTGTCTTTCTTTTCTCCTTCTTCCCCTCCTTCTGGATTCACTTCATCTCCTCCTCCTCGTGCGGGTGAGTCAAGCCTACTTTCCTTTGAGGCGTTGTTCTCCTCATCACTTTCTATGTTTTGCACTTCCTCCTTTTTCTTCTTTTTCTTTGCGCTAGTCTGTCCATCATGTTCAACCCGAGTGACCAAGGGACTTTCAATGATGTCAAGGTCAAAGAGTTCTACATATTCCACTGGTACAAGGAACTCTATTGGACATTCTTTGGTGATATCCTCCATGTCTTCATCAGTTAGTTTATAGTATGATTGTAGCTCCTCCTTACTTTCATCCCTACGGGAAGTGATGTAGATAAAGTGTCGATCTGTGTGGAACTTTTCTAATGGTCATTACTGATGCAATGTGTTCGGGGTCATTCATTGAAATTCTTCAATAACACGCTTTAGCTGCTGGTAATAAGCATGGAAGATAGTGTTCGACTGCCACTGCTTCAACATGTCATTCGTATACCACAAGGTAGAGAAACTCACATCCAATGGCTCTGATGGCTCAACTTCTAGAAATGTCACTCCTTTCGGCATCTTCCAAGCGACAAATGCGATTAGTAATAGTAACCAAATGAAATGAAATTTGTAGCCCTGATCATGTGCTTCGCACCAATCCTTCACCAGCTTGTTGACGAGGTAACTCACCCAGTTCATTTGCATTTCTTCTACAAACTTCCCTGCGAGGTCTACTATGAATCCAGTGACCTGTTTCAGATAGTTCTTTCTAATGAGCTTGCTAGCTATAAGCTAACAATCTAGGCACACTGCGCCATCTTGGATTGAGGCTACCTTGTAGCCTCACTTTCCATTTTCTACATCGCCATAATCCTCCTTTATGCGTTGTGCCATGGAGTGATCTGAAGTCTTTCCTGGGTAGAACTGCTGAGGATTTGGTCCCTTCATGCTCAGTCCTGTGATGAGGTGGATCAACGCCAGATGCACAATGATGCATCTCTCGAGCCATAGATACCTTCTGTGATAGCACGATAGGAGGAGTTTGACACAAGCTTTAACCTCCTGGTGTTGGCCAAAGTGAGGGATATTCATCGTGTTCAATATCGTTGATTACACGAGCTCCTTTATCCATGGCTGGGAGACTATGCATGGCTTCTTCCTAGTCGTCTTCATCATATACCTATGCGGTGCGAGCATCACGTAGTTCTTCATGTCTCCGAGGTTAAAGTCGTTGTTCTTCAAAGCTGGGATGTGTCCTAATTGGGGTCCAACTACATGTATCCCCTTTAGGATATACATAGTGATCAGTGTGTACTCAAATTCACATGGGATACTATCACGGTTAACCGCACCAGCCAAAGGCAGTATGTATTCAGGCAATACCAACGGGATCTGCTTCACGTCAGCCAGATCATCGTGGTGCTTTCTTCGCTTGTTAGTCACAGTCCGGCCAGAACGACGTCCAGTCGAGGGGGATGCTTTCAATCCTCTAATTGATGACGCTTGTATTCATATAGACATAACTCTCTCAGCCATGAGCTCCACAAGAATATCCTCCACAGATTTCTCTAACGTGCTATGTTCGCCCAACATTCACACTTGTAACCAACTAGATCGGGTAGGAGGAAAGAAAAGTGAGGTAATCACATGGATGGTGAGGTCTATAAATCAAAGTGTGATATGTAATCGTTTCTCTATTAGCTCAGATAATAACGAGTGGCAAAAATTGGTCTCGGCATAGCATCCGATGGGTTAAATAAGAAAGTGTTGTAACGGATTCCTCCAACAGGCAGGATTGCCTCAATCAATACAAATCTGTCTATTATGGCGTGGTCCCAACTATCCAACGACGGTCTTTCTGTCAATAACTGTGTTTCTAGACATTCTAGAGCATTAGTCTAACAGTCAGGGTGCCTCCAATGGTCATATAGCTTCACCATGGTGAAGTCCCATTCTGCGTGGTTCTATTATTCCGGCGAGGTTCAAGTTCTGCATATCTTCCTCCTGCAAAGTCTTCCTTCTGTTTTTTGTAGCTTCCTGTAGCTTATCTTTCTTCCTATTAAGCTTCCTGGCCTTCTTTCCAGTGATCTAAGATTCTTTAATAATTTATGGAATCCTCTTCCCATTTGTATTCTTATTCTCTCCTGGTGAAAGAACTTCGCACTGTTGATGCGCTCTTACAAATTATGTGGTTAATGTTCCTTATCTTACTATTTTTGGGGTGGTTTTACTTCTTTCTTGCATGGATAGGTTATTTAAGCCTTCATGTGTTATTTCAACTTCAATAGCTAATTCTCTGGTCCTCTGTTGCTTCAACTTATCCTCTTGTTCTTCTATTAGTCGCTCTATTTTTCTAGATATGAAGTCCCTTAGTTCTTGTTTTTTTGTTCTATAGCTTCCTCCTTTGCTTTCCTTCTGATTTGATCCTTCTCAATCCAAGTATTTCCTAATAAAAGTAGAAAAGCGACGATGTTCTCAACAAACCTAATAACTTTGAAGTCCTCTTTTGTCGATGTTTCATGATCAATCATAACTATGTTAGTAACTCTTCCACATAGGGTTATCATATTTCCTTTAAAAAAGCCTATCCTTCCCAATGAAGGTATCATAGCAGGCTTTCCCGAAATCTCCCAAGTGCTTTCTGGCATAATGTTCACATTTGTTTCTTCATCCAATACACAGTCTATGTCAAAGTCTTATATTCTTGTGACTATGTGTTGTTTTTCTTTCAAGATCTCTGACAAACTGACATCCTTGTCATCATTCATTGCTTCTTTTAACTGTACTAACATAGTATGAGATTTCTATGATTGTTTCTCTTTCTGGTTCTCTAACAGATCCTTAGTTTCTTGACCTTCTTTATAGTTTTCTTGTCTCATGTTCATCTTTTCAATTTTAGCAATCATTCTTGGACAATCCTCAACCTTATGACCAATAGATTTACAACAAAGACAAATAGGACCTATACCAGGGAATTCCTTAGCAAGATGTCACGATCTTCTGCAATTATAACACAATGTAAATCCTCTCTTTCTTTTAAACGAACCCCACCCTCTCTTGTACTGCGCACTGGGATCATAGTGTTGGACCTGCAATATGCAAAAATTCTTTCTAGGTTCCTGCATCCACTTATTAGTCCAACAATTCTTTCTATGCATAGGAATAACATATCTTTCTCTATGTCTATCAAATTTATTCAAATCAACTCTTTCTTCTAACTGTTCCCTAACATTCAAGCTAGGAAAAAATCTATCAAACATACCTAGATTCATACTTTCGAAGCAAAAATTTCCACTTATCTTACCTTTACCAGAGAACAAATCTTTAAGATCTTATCTCTTTCTTCAGATCTAGTTTCTTTCTTAGTACAAAGATTCGCAAGTCAAGTAGAATATTGCGCACTACAACAACAGATCTACGCACAAAGCTTTATGTTTTCTTTAGTTCCCAACAATCATAGTTTTAGGTCCTGGAAACGAAACCATTTGTTGGCATAGGGGCATACCCAGGGTTCAACGCTTCAACAACGCACTAACAAAACCCTAACTACTGGCCCTTTCGACAACACCTGCGAAACAGATGGAGTCTCACTCGAGATAGAGGTAGGGGGGGTTGCAGGACTCAAGTGTATACAACCAAGATGGGACACAGATCTGTGATTACAATACTTAACAGAGAACTTAAACAACAATATGCATTAGTTCTTGATCTCATTCACATTGCAGATAAAACACTTATTACAGATCAACACAGTAACCATAAAGATCAAGTACTTTCATTCACTTAGCACACAACATTATCTCATATCTAGCATTCAATCATCTTTAAGCACTACGCAACAACATCAAATCCATTCATCATACATTATAACAACAACACTAAGCAGATAAACACATAAACAACATTGCACAAAGCACATCAAGACACAAGATATACGTCGTTCACCCCAGTGTGGTGCTACGTCCACCAACTTCTTCTTATTTTTTATTAGTCGTCAATCTTCTTACATTCATCCACTCCTGTGCACAAAGACACAAATCCAACTCCGCCGAGGATAGGATATCTGCACGCAACGCGCCAGATCCTCCTTCCCCAAATTAGGTCAAGGCACAGATCCAACTCCTTACTAGCACAGAACCTTACTTTACACAGTCTGTTTGCAACAAGCAACTTTCAACCTCTTGCACTAAGCAAATATATTATGCACATAGCCAATCAATCTGTATCGATCTCTTACATTACTTTCACTAAGATTCTACTTAGCACATAGCAACTTACACTGCCTCCTTCTACATTACATTCCTTCCTATATAGACTTTTACAAAAATGCCTAAACATGGGTAAACCCATGGGCCGACATCCCTTAACCCATTACATAAACCCTAAAATCCTTTGTTGGGTCCACAAGCCCACAAAACTAGCAAGATCCCGTGATCTCAGCTCCGCCTAGGTGCTCCATCTTCGACCAGCCTGTCGAAGTCCCAAAATTTGTCAAACACAACCAATGTTTCCTCAAAAATTGATCAAGGGCCAAAAAGAACCCATGTGACTGGGTGGTAATCATAAACAACACCCACACCCTTGTTTCTCGTCATCTTTGGTCCTGTGGAAGGCATGTTCCCTGGTGCTAGATCGAGAATAACCCTTGTCACTTAGCCCATTGGTCTTCAGTTCCATGCCTTGGTCCAAGGGGTATCCATGTCAACTGGGCTCTTATTTCCCAATTCACACGTGATATCACTTTATATATTTTTTTCCATTTGATAAAACAAACGAGAAAACAACTTGATCGGTCCGCCAGTTTTGGTGATGATGTTGTCGTGAAAGAGGTCTACGGTTTGAAACCCCTAGAGGTTTTTTAGCTAGTTTACCCATGACTTTTGGCCTGATCCAGGGTGCCACATGGAACCCAATGATTGGGCCACTTGGCGCTATATTACTGGATTGAACTGACAGGTCACCAACATAGTCACTCGACAGCTCATCTGCCCAGTCAGTCACTTGGCACGTGTCTTTCTCTCAGGCCACCAACTATCAATCCATATAGCCATGTTTCATGTTGCCATTGGCCCACGTCACATCCGTACCATGTCATGTGTCAGTATCCAGACCTACCACGACATCATATGGATGACCATGTCAGTGTCCGTACAATCCACATGTCTACCACATCAACTACTGAAAATGCCAAATATGCATGCCACATGTTAGCCTCTAGTGCTTCCACGTCATCATGTTGACATCATATTCCCTATGTCATCTTGACATATTACTGACGTCAACAATATAGACAGCTGACTTTGACTTTGACTTTTTCCATGTTTGCGAAAAACTTCAGATCGCGATATCTTTCACATACAGAATCCATTTTCAAAAAATAATAAACTGTCAGAATTGGCACGACGAGCACTATGCGATGGCATTGGTTTCATCCAAATTTTAGAACTTCAAATTTTTGGCCTTTGGGATCCATTTGGATCAATTCTTGACTTGACAGTGCGTTGGTACCCCGGTGGGTTAGGAGAAGATGTCTCTGCACTCTTCCATGATCCCATCCACTTAATTCTGCTGCAAAGAGAGGCTCAATGTAGAGGCCATATATGTGGCGGTGACCTTCTTCTTACTGTGAGCACGGATCACAAAGAATATGAACTTCCCAGTCTATGAAATGACTTTACTACATTTCTTAGCAAATATTAAAGAAATAGCAGTAGGCGGTGCTACCTCTAGTATCATGTACAATTTTCTACCCAAAGTAATAATAACATTGTGGAGTCTAGACTCATACACAACATGTCGCTTCCACAAATATGATTTTCCTAAAATAACATCACAAACTTCAATGGGAGAAATATCACAAAATACCTCGTCTTTGAAAGGCTTGATTCCATAGGGTAGACTACACTATTGGATGACACGGAGATCTCTTCCTTGGCAAAGCCAAACGATGGTGTAAGGCTGCAAGTGTTGCTTGATGACCTCCATTGAGATCAGGTTCTTTTGACTACCACTATCGACAATGAAATGAAGTGGAGCCCCCTTTACCCACATCTGTGAGTGAAAGAGGCATTCCCCTTCCTCTGGTTCTTCTAGTTCACTTGGCTAGACTTTGGTGGTAGCGATAGTGGGACTGGGTTCAACATCGATAATCCACTTCCTTATGGATTTGATTCAGATTCAAAATCGGCCTCTAACTCGGAAGCTTTCAATTCGACCACGATTAACTGCTTGGAGCGACATTCTCCGGTGTTGTGCCAAGGAATTTTATCTTATTCACACCATTTTCCCATGTCCTTCTTTGACTTCTCATTACCCTTCTTGTGTTTCATCTTAGAATGGTTGTCCTGAGAGTGGCCATATTTGATTTGTCCCTTGTTGTGTGGGTTGGGGCCATCTTTTCCCTGATTTGGGTGTGAGGAGTTTGCAGATCCAGACTGTCGCCACTTTTGCTTAAATTTATGCTCTATCTTGACAGCATATCTATAATCCATACCCAATGATGAGATGTCCAAAAACTCCATTTCTGTTTGAATGTATTTATGCAAACAACTACGATATTTGAGCACCAGATGTCACTAAGATTCTTTGATACCCAATTTGGTGCGCAGGGTATGGAAAATATTGGTGAAATTTGGTACTATCTGGTCCCTTTCCTGATACAAGGTGGTCCATCTGGTGTATTGGTCCTTGTAGCTTCCAACATGGTAGTATTTTTCCTTAATGGAATCCTGGAACGAATCCCATGTGGAGGCGAACGCAAATATCACAAATTCCTTTATGTCCCTTTCCTCAGAGTAAATATCCCACCAGTCCTTAACATGGGAAACGACCTTAATGAGTGAAAAAGTAATCTTTTCCCTATTGAAAAAATTGTGGACCGAAAAATACCCTTAGAGTAGACTAAACCATTTATCTACAACATCTTCATCTATTAGTCCTTCAAATAATGAAATGTCAAAATTTATATGTACCTTGAAGGGGGTTGCATGGTCGCTTGATGAAGATGCTTCTGGTGTGGGCAACCACCGAAGGATTTGTGCAAATTTGTCCATCATTTTGTTCTTTTGTCACACAAGATCTTCTTCAAGCAATGAATTATCCCACACCATGCCCTCTCATATTGCAATAAAAATTCCTAAATAATATCTCATGTGAATGAATATGGTATGTTTAGGGAAAACAATCTTGGGGATAATGCGCTTGATATGCAAAGCGAAAGTTTTGGTTGGGATTTTATTGGATGTGTTAAGTTCGAATTAGTAATGATATTTAGGTTCCCTTCCTTAGAAATGAATTTTATAAGCCCTTGATTAATCCCCACACTTAGAGATTGCTTGCAAAGGCCTTCATGATAAACATGTAATGGATTTATTCCTACAAATTCCCAAGTGGCCTTATAAAATTTGCAAGGGAATCCATCAAGGATAAGGGCCTTATCGTTGGCCATCTCATGCATAGATGTAGAAAGATGAGCTAAAGATGAGGCTAGGTCACAAACTCTCCTCTATTCTTTGGTAAGCCTACATAGAACCAAATCAATTCATTTTTGGTAAATTCCATCCTCTTTGTGAAGAGACGCCTTGGGTTTGGAACGCCATTTAATAATTCTCTACAAATTCTCTTTTAATTTATTCCATGTTGGAGGTCTATCCCAATGAAGCTTTTATGGCTGAAATATTCTCACTACCTTCCTTAACAAAAGATCCTTAAAGAAATCTTGCATGGGTCGATCCTTAGTTTTGATCCAATATGGTTGTGCTCATAGTTGAGAACATATATGTATTAGTTGACAGTGTCCACTCAAAGCATATGACACATTTTTGCAGTGCAACTTGATTTTCTTCATCATAAGGGGCCCATTACAACTCTTATGCGAGACATTCCAACTCACTAAGAATTGCATTGTTGAAACTATGATGAATATGAGTAATTTGGTTGCCATACCCATGAAAAAAGGAAGCCATTTAGAATTGTAAGTTTTAAACTTGTAAAGTAAAGCAATGCATATAGATTCTTAAGCAAAACATAATTTAATCAATGGCTCATACACAAAGTACACAGAGATTTTATACCGGAAACCCTCAACCGGGAAAACCTTTCTTATATTCATTATGTCAAATTTCACCATTCACCATACAATATATACAATGTTTTTAGGTATTTCGTAGATACCAAAACCCTAATCCCTTAATCCGGGATTAATCTAGTAAACTACTAAAAATAGCAAAAACTGCCCTCAGATGCAGTTGTCGCGTCTGATGTTCCCACACACACACATGCAAAGAATATAACACATTCACAACATTCTCCCACTTGCTTCTTTTTTTGCATCCAGGGGTCCACATGATTATATATAGTCAACAATCCAGGGTAGCAATGCCCATTGTTACTCTACACTAAGAAAAATTTTCTGTACTCACAGACTTTGTCAATGAATCTGCAACATTCTTCAAAGTGTCAACCTTTTCTAGTAACACCTTCTTTTCCTCAACCATGTCTCTCACAAAGTGATACTAAACATCAATATGATTTGTCTTCGAATGATAAGCTGGGTTCTTTGCCAGGAAGATTGCACTCTGACTGTCACAATCTAATCTCACTGCTTGTTGTACCAACCCAATACCTGAACACAATCTCTGTAACCATACTACTTCCTTGCTTACATGAGTAACTACCATGTATTCAGCTTCTGTAGTTGAGAGTGCCACTACAACCTGTCTTTTTCTCATCCAACTGATTGCTCCTGTAAATAGGTTAAACAGATACCCACTTGTAGATCTTATGTGATCCAGATCTCCAGCCCAGTCTACATCAACAAAGCCATGTATGTCCACCACTCTGTCCAATCCTGGTCCTCCTTGGTATTACAATCCATAATTGGTAGTGCCACACAAATACCTGAATACCCTCTTTACTTTTGTCCAATGCTCCTTCCCTGGTTTTGACATATACCTGCTCAAAAATCCCACTGCATGTGCAATGTCCAGTCTAGTACAGACCATTGCATACATCCAACTACCAACTACACTGGCATACGGAACATGGGACATGTCCTCTTCTTCTTCCTATGTCTTGGGACACTGATCTGTAGATAACTTTACACCAATAGGAATAGAACCTTGATCGGTTTACTTCCATGCATATTAAACCTATGGAATATCGTCTCAACATATTTTCTCTGATTCAGCTAGAGTTTCCTGTTCACACAATCTCTTTTAATTTCCATTCTCAGAATGAAGTTAGCAGCAACGAGATCCTTCATGTCAAATTTGGAGGATAGTTGTTATTTCACCTCCTTGATAACATCCATGTTATTTCCTACCAACAACATGTCATGAGCATACAACACTACATAAATGAAGTGATTACCAACCTGCTTGGAATATACACAGTGATTAGCCCTACTTCTCACAAATCCCAATCCAAGGATGTATGTATCAAACTTTTGGTACCACATCCTAGGTGATTGCTTCAAACCATATAGTGACTTATTTATCTTACAAACCATCTCTTTCTTTCCCTTCACTACAAATCCTTCAGGCTGCTTCATGTAGATTTCTTCTTCTAGATCCCCATGTAGGAATGTTGTCTTCACATCCATTTGTTCCACTTCAAGATCAAAAGCAACAACAATAGATAAAAGAAATCTAATAGAAGTTATGTTCGACAACACAGGTATTCCAACAGAGGACGAACACCTTTAGTAACCACTCACATAACTAGATCAAAGATCAACACACCGATGTTTTCACGTGGTAAAACCCCTACGGGGAAACATCCATGGCCCCAGCCAACACGGCCACTTGGAGCAGTTTATTAATGAAAAGAAAAAGATTTCAGAGAGATTTTACAAGAGAGTTTCTCACAATCGATCATCCGACAAAAGACCGTCCATTCTCTTTAAATAGAGATCATGGACCAATCGGGTGTTAAGCCATGGATCAATGGCCATTAATATCGAGGAGATTATGAACCGTCAGATCACTCTATGTCGAGAACATATCGTGACCGTCGGATTTCCTAACTACAAATGCATACTAATTCATACTAAAGAAACACACTAAGAAACACCCTTTTACCTAACGATACATTAGAACAAGTAGATCTTAACTAACTCCTAAGTGTCTGAATATCCTAACATCCCCCCTTAAGAACAACTTGGGATAGGATTGAAGGATTTACAATAGTGACACAATAGGAGAAGGAAGGAAGGAGGCATTAGATCCTATCTCCCCTTAATTACAACTTCCTGAACTCCTAACATAGATCGAAGTATGGAGAACTTTGCTTTTGTAAGAGACTTTGTGAAAATGTCTGCAACTTGATCTTTTGTAGGGTAAAAGAGCACAAATAACTTGATCATGAATGATTTTTCTGATGAAGTGCATGTGTAGCTCAATGTGCTTGCTACAATGATGTTGAACTGGGTATTTGGCGAGCTTGATGGCACTTTGATTGTTGCACCAAAGGCTAGTCGGATGCTGCTTCTCGAATCCAAACTCTGAAAGGATCTGTCAAAGCCACAAGGCTTCCTGACTTGCATTTACCGTTGATCGGTACTCTGCTTTTGTTGAAGAAAGTGAAATAGCATGTCGTTTCTTACAGGCTCAAGTGACAGGTCCTGAACCAAGGCTGAAAACATAACCTTCAGTAGACTTCTGATCATCAAGGTCATCGGCCCAATCTGAATCAGTGAAACCAACCAATAAAGGAGTCCCCCCTTAACTATAATGTATCTTGAGCTGAACTATACCATGGACATAGCGAAGTATCGTTTTAGCCACTTTCCAATGGCTTTCATGGGGTGTTTGCATATACTGGGCAATAAGACCAACAACAAAGGAAATATCAAGACGGGTATGAGTCAAGTATAAGAGGCTACCAACTAACTGATGGTACAAGGTGGCATCAACTTCAATAGAAGTACAAGTGGTAGTAAGCTTAACTCCACATTGGAAGGGATAAGGGGTTGGCTTACAATCATCCATGTGAAAGTGACGAAGAAGGTCACAAGCATACTTAGACTGGGAAAGAAAAATTCCTTCATTGGTTTGCAAAACTTGGAGGCCAAGGAAATAGTGCAAAAGCCTAAGTCGGTCATTTCAAATTTCTTCTTAAGGCTGGTTTTCACATGGTTTAAAAGTTTTGGGTCACTACCAGTAAGGTTAAGGTCATCAACATAAAGGACAAGGATTATGAGATGGCTTCCTACTTTCTTGGTATAGACATTAGGATCAGAATGGCATCTAGAGAATCCAGTGGCAATAAGAAAGTTGTTCATTTTGGTATACCAAGCTCGGGGAGCTTTCTTGAGACCATAAAGAGATTTCTTAAGGTGACAAAAAAGGCTAGAGTCATTCTGAACATATCCAGGAGGTTGTTCCATGTAGATTTCTTCTTTCAAATTGCCATGCAAGAAGGCAGATTTAACATCCATCTGATGGACCTCCCATTTATGTGAGGCAGCAAGGGAAAAAACAAGGCGGATGGAATTCATTTTGGCTACAGGGGTAAAGGTTTCATTATATTCAATTCCTTCAACTTGGGAAAATCCTTTGGCAACTAACCGAGTCTTGTGTCTTTCAACACTTCCATCTGATGCATACTTAGTTATGTAGACCCATTTACATCCAACAAGTTGTCTTCCTTTTGGAAGAGGTACAAGATCCCAAGTATTGTTTTCCATTAAAGAACGATACTCTTCATTCATTGTTGTATCCCAATCTAGATGACTTGAAGCTTCTGTAAATATCTTTGGATCGTGAGTCTCTAAAATTTGAGCCAGGAGAGAAGAGGCTCGTTGGAACTGTGAACGTGTTCGATGTTGATCTAAAGGATCACTGACAAGATCAGCAGTTGCTTCTCGTGTTGAATGGACCCATCTAGGAAGCAGTGGAACTGGTCCTTGTTCAGGTTCAAAGGACTCATCTGGAGGAATGTCAGCAGGTGGAGGTGGATTATCATCCTCGCTTTCATCATCTGAAGAAGAAACCAGAATATGAATAGAAGAAGGCACAAACGTCGAAAATGGATCGCAGGCCAAAGAAGGCACAACTGTCAAATTAGGCTCACAGGCCAAGAGATTTTCATCAAATTTAACATCTTTTCTAAGAATAATTTAATTACAATGTGGTTGAAGAAGTCTATAACCTTTGACATCTTCAGAATAACTAACAAATATACACTTCTCACTTTTAGGCTGCAATGCTTTCCTTTTCTCATCAAGAATGTGAGCCCATGCTATACTGCCAAATACAAGGAAGTGACTTACATCTGGTTTAATTTTAGTCCAAGCTTCTTCCGGTGTTATATTTTTAAGAGCCTTTGTGGGAGTGTGATTGACTATGTAATTTTCACAATTGATCGGTTCTGCCCAATACTTTAGACTTAATCCCTTAGATTGGGTCATACAATTTTCCATTTATTTTAATGTGTGGTTCTTTCGTTCAGAAACACCATTTTGTTGTGGTGTATATGGAACAATGTGTTGCATTTGGATGCCCTGTGTAGTGCAGTAACTTATAAAATTATATTTCACATATTCGCCTCCATTATATGTTCTTAACTTTTGAATTTGATGTCCAGATTGCTTTTCTACAAGAGCCTTGTAGGCCAAAAACTTGTCAAAACCTTCGCTCTTAAGTTTTAAGAAGTAAACCCAAGTACATCTAGAAAAATCATCAATGAAAGTTAACAAATACTTGCACCTAGAAAAGGAAGGAGAATAAAGTGGACCACACAAATCATTGTGAACAAGTTGTAAAGGGCCCGAGGCGTGCCAAGAGGCATGTTTGTCAAAACTTCCCCGATGATGTTTGTCGAGAACACAACCGACACAAACACCATCTATGCATGAAACAAGAGGAATACCAATCACCATCTATTGATTACATAGTTGTTGCAATGAGTGATAGTTTAGATGACCAAACCACTCATGCCAAAGTTTTCTCAAGTCATCGCTATGAGCAACAAAAACTGATGACCCAAAGTTGTCAAACTTGTAAAACCTGGTAATATCATCAACAATTCCAGTTGCAAGAACATGCTTAGGATCTTTTAGATCCTTGATTACAACTTGGTGAGGTGAAAACTCGATGGTTTTACCTTCACCTGAATGAGTGATTTGATATACTGATAGAAGGTTACAAGAAAGACTTGGAACACATAATACATCATTGAAATGACCATTATCTACTTGAATTGTTCCAGATCCTACAACACTAAGAGATCTATCATCACCAACAAATATTTTATTGGTGTTACATTCATTTAGAGCAGAAAATATGGCTTTATCCTTAGCCATATGATAAGATGCTCCTAAATCAATAAGCCACTCATCAGAAGAATAAGTAGTAGTATAATTTGAATTGAAGGAGAAACCAGAAGTAGAAAGTGCATGTCCGTGAGAAGAAGAAGTAGAATCAATATTGATGTTGTGCTTCTTCATCTCTGCTTCTAAAGCTGCCATCTTCTTGAAACATTTGGACTCATCATGACCATATTTATCACAAAATTTGCAATGTTTGTTAGTATTCTTACTTTTATATTTTTCTCCTTTGTCACCAGTGGGAGTTGAAGCTGTCTGAGCTGGTTTGGGACCCTTATGTTGTTTGTTGTTGTAGCGAGGATGTTGTTTCTTGGGATACTTGGGTTTATCTTTCTGTTGGGTAACTAAGGCTTTGTTGGACGGACTTGCAGTGTTGATCACTCCAAATTGTACAAGCTTATCTTCCTCTCAAATCAAAGAAGCACAAAAGGACTCAAGAGTGGGTTTTTCATAAGCTTCTTCCCCTAGAGCCTCTCTCATGGCATAAAAAGTGGATACAAACACAGAATATGCACTACCTAGCTTAGAAAGAATAAGATAGATGCAACGCTCTTCCTCCATCTTTATCTTACATTCTTCACATAAAATTCTGAGTGTTTTAAACCTAGATAGATAGTCTCCAAGGCAAGAAAAATCATTTGGACTCAAGATCAGTATTTGATTTTCTAACTGTTGTGCTCGAAAAATATTGATTTTACCAAACACAGATTCAATCATGTTCCAAGCTTCTTTGGGGTCATCAATATCTTGAAGGTGGTACCTTAAATCAAGAGAGATGGAAATTTTGATTAGTCCACATCCTTCGTCATTCCTATTATCCCACTTGGCTTTCTTATCAACATCAGTGGGTGCTTTTTCCTTTCCCAAGGTAATCCAATACAAGCCTTTACTTCTTAATAAATCTTCCATATGAGATTTCCATTGGAAGTAGTTGTTGCTAGTAAGCAAGATAGTACTTGTAGAATCCATATTAAATATGTAGATAATGTGGATTTAAAAACTGAAACTAGTGATCTGGATGGAAAGAACTCGAAAAGTTATGCGGTTTTTTAAAAAATGGCATTGAAAACGGACTTTCGATGTTAGATTTATGCCCTTTTTAAAAAAGGCACAATCAGTAACCAAATGACCACGTGATTGTGTAAGTTGTTTTATGAAGTGACTCACTTTTATAAAGAGAAGTGGGGATCACTTTTACAATGAAGTTACTTTATAACAGAAAAGATGCATGCAAAATAAATAACTCTAAAATAAAATATTAAACCTACTTATAGTGATTCACTTTTATACTTGAAGTGAAATACACTTTATAATTTTAGCATGAACTTTTTCAAAAAAGGTAACAAAAGAGAGACTTAAACTCAAGACCTCTTACTTAATACGGCAACTTTTAACCAAATGATCTAGCAAAACATATTGTAATATTTAGAAGGAGGATTGGGGTTGTTGTTGTTGTTGTTGTTGAAGACGACCTTGGAGAGCGTGCTAAAAAAAAAATCACACAAGAAAAAAAATTCGCTTCTCGATGACAACAAGGGTTAGATCTTTGTTAGCTTACCTGGAAGATGCACCTTCTCCTATATGTTTCTGATTTTTTGAGATCGCATGAGGCGCAAGGAAAAGATCATACACAGATCTAAAAGAGTAGCAACCCAAAAATAAATAAAACAAAACTGAAATA
This sequence comes from Picea engelmannii, assembly GCA_009831015.1. Lineage (NCBI taxonomy): Eukaryota > Viridiplantae > Streptophyta > Pinopsida > Pinales > Pinaceae > Picea > Picea engelmannii. Next base: position 326,765 of record ML782551.1, on the reverse strand, counting down.
AAATCAAAATACTACTCTGCAAAAATTTTAAAAAATGTGTATTCAAGCTTTATACCTCTGGATTTGACTGTAATGGTCGTATATTGGGAAAACAGAAACCTTTTTGAGTGAAAAGAAAAGTGTTCATAATTGAAACGAGCGCTCTAGACACAATGAAACAGTCATCTTAGCCGAAAAATGTACGAAATGATAGAAAATGCAGATGAGGAAACTCGACTTCACGATCTCGATCTATAGCAGGAGCGGGTCTTCAAACAGGCTATGATACCATGTTCGACAACACAGGTATTCCAACAGAGGATGAACACCTTCAGTAATCACTCACATAACCAGATCAATGATCAACACACCAATTTGTTCACATGGTAAAAGCCCTACGGGGAAACATCCATGGCCCCAGCCAACGCAGCCACTTGGAGCAATTTATTAATGCAAAGAAAAAGATTACAGAGAGATTTTACAAGAGAGTTTCTCACAATCAATCATAGATGATTTTAGGGGCTAAAGTTCGCTCATGGGCTAATTTTCCATGGTTTTTCCAAAAACGAGATTCGCTATTTTAAAAATGATTCGCCCAAATTCTATAAGATAAAATTATTTTACCTCAAAAATCGCCAAAATTTTATAAAAACTATATAAAATCCTTAGAAATTTGAATATTTTTACAAAAATATCGCCAATAATTTATAGTTGGCATATGAAGCATTAGTAAGATTCGCCAAGGTTTCTACATTTTAAAATAACTTTCCATCCTTAAAATCATCCCTGCAATCGATCATCCGGCAAATGACCCTCCATGCTCTTTAAATATAGATCATGGACCAATCGGGTGTTAAGCCATGGATAAATGGCTGTTAAGATCAAGGAGAGTATGAACCGTCAGATCACTCTATGTCGGGAACATATCGTGACCGTCGGATTTCCTAAATACAAATGCATACTAATGCATACTAAAGAAACACACTTTTACCTAATGACACATTAGACCAAGTAGATCTTAACTAACTCTTGAGTGTCTAAATATCCTAACAAGTTAACTTAGAAACAAGAGAAAAAATCTTACCAAAGTCAATTCCCTCTACCTGGGAATAACCTTTTTCTACTAACCGAGCTTTGTATTTCTCCACTTTACCTTGTGCATTAAACTTCTTCTTAAACAACCATTTTCTACCAACAGATTTTCTTCCAGCTAGAAACTCAACTATATCCCATGCCTCATTCTTATCCAAGGTATCCATTTCTTCAACCATGGCCTTCTTCCATAGTATACTATCCTCTGAATTCACTTCTTCCCTGACAGTTATGGGATCATCATCAGTAATAGATAAAGCAAAATTGGAATAAAAATTAGGTAGACTATACTTTTCTGGTTGCGTTCTTTCTCTCACTGATCTCCTCAATACTGGGGTATGAGGTTCTTCTTCTTCTTCTTCTACTTCCTCTTGTTACACATTATTTTGGTCACTCTGATGATGTCTCTACAGTTATGTGTTCAAACTCTCATAAGTACCCTTTGCCTAAGAAAAGTGACTTTTGTTTTCTTCTACAAAACATATTTTTAAGATGAGTTTGCAGGCTACATGTATTGTAGGGTGCGAGAAACCCTGATTCTCACAGGCCACTCTATACCTGGATTGCGAGATGTTCACAGTTTTCTCTATAAGTAGGGTGAGAACTTGTTTCAAAGCTTAAAAAGGAGAAGAGGTTATGAAGGTTCTAGAAGAGGATCTTCTAGAAAATGAGTTAGCATTCGCATGGTTGGCATCCTACTTGTTGTAGAAAAATCTCCCTGCGGACAGGTAGATCACCTCTAGAGCTTGACCTTAACCCTAGACAGAAAAGTGTTTAACATGGACATTGACTTCCTTTCAAATCTATCTAAACTAACACATGAGAAGGAAGGATGACAGAAGTACCCTTTTATCGACGTTTGTCCCTGCATGCTTCGAGTTGCGCTCCAATCCTTTGCTTCTCGCTGAGTTCTGCGGACAAGACAAGATACAACCGCTTCCTACTCTATTGATGTTAGCTTGAAAATAGATCTATCAACTAGTGATAAGTTCATGTGACATTAGACACAAACTAGAAAGAAACAGGCCAAGCATGTCATATTGATGAGAATAATGACAGCAGTACTTACAATCGTAGATGCGAATGTGACAGCTTCGTCAAGTCCCCTTCGTCTAACCCTTGCCTGAAAGCTCCACAACTTGGATAACAGCAGCTTCACTGATTACTCTCCTTTGGCTGACTGTGAGTTTCCTCCAAGATCATAAGTTTCATGTATTCAATTCTTCCTCCCCTTTCCACCATCATAGAGCCTGTTTATATAGGTTAAGATGAGCTTAACCTCTTGAGTTATCTTTAGAACAAGTTGGGAACCTTCTCCTTAGATCAGGGATCTCTTGATGAAACCAAGAATTCGAGCACAACTTCCTCCTAATCTCGAAAGATCCTCCCCTTATTCTCCTCAACGGGCCAACTGCTGCCTCAGATTAGGCAGCGCTCCCTTAGAAGGGGCATCAGAGTGTTGTAGCGCTCCCTGGTAAGCCTTGGGGAAGCACCAGCGCTCTCAGGATTAGCAGCGCTCCTTCAAAGGGGGATGGGGAGCGTTATAATTCTCCCTGAAGCATTATAGGGGAGTGTCAGCGCTTCTGGAGCTGAAGTAGGGGAGTGCTCCCCCTCAAAACCTTTGTTTCAGGGTTCCTTTCAGGTGTCAAGAGTTGTTTGACTTCAGTAAACCAATTCTCCTCCTTCAAATCAGTCATGTAAGATGTTATAAGTGCTTCCTTAGTGTCGTTGACATGACAGTATGTCTGAACATCATTTGAGACACTAGTGACCAACTTGCGACACTTGTGAAAGTTGTAGGGAAGATGCGACACTTACGACAATTGAGAGGGACAATGCGACACTTATCCAGCTGAGAAATTTTGACGTGTAACAGAATGCCCCCCAAAGTATGAAGTTAGAAGATGCCAACTGATAACTAAAATACTTTGTAGATGCTCAAGCAAGGGTATAGACTCGGAGAACCTGATGGAAGCTGCACACAAACATCCAACAAATATCATGACATATTTCAAAACCCAAGGCAGGCATACCTATGCTTGGGTGATCAAGACTTAGTAGGATATGGCCTCCATAAAATACACCGTGGATCCATAATTGTATTAATAAAAAGATATAGCCACCAAAGATACAATGTGGATCTATACTCTGATGACTTGAACTGATCGTAGCCACGAAGAATACATAGTGGATCTATGAGATGAAAAGACATAGCCATGAACAATACAAAGTGGATCTATGTAACAGTATATGTGTTCTTTTTCCAATAGAAACTCCTTCACAGCCTGGGCAAAGCACATATCAAAGTGATCGCCCAACCCAGGGTCTTCTTACCAATCCCAATATGGCACGAATCTGACCATGCAAATAGATGTCTTGACGTCAAACATGGAAAAAACCACTTGATTACCGGTCAATGGTGTGAACCATTAACAAGTGCAAGGGAGATCACCATTAATGTCAATGATTCCCAAGGTACCCTAGTACATTCCAAGGAATGTGAATAGATGAGCTGAGGTCGAACATCCGTGGAATCATTCAATCAGGGGTCAATGATGTAAACCCACTGTCGAATGTGAGCCTGCCATTGAGGCATGCAGGTCCCAAAGTACTAACTAGTTTCTAAGTCTAATTCTCGGATAATGTGTTGAAGTCGATAGGAATAGACTCGTCGAGGGAGGGCCTTGATGTATCCCCCCATCAACGACACGAAACGAACATGGAGATGTAATTGGTAGATCAAATGGACATGGACTGACACAGGTTTTGAGGCAAGATATTTGGGATGGCTTACCCTCGAGGTGGATACTTCCCTTGAACACTGAGGAACAACAGCAAAACATGACATGGACCAAAACTATGCAGTGGGTACTGTGACTTGTGTCGGGTGACCTAAAGGAGTGAAGGAAACTCAAAGGATTGGCTCAGTGCAGAGGTTCAGCGGATTATGATATGTGCAGATGTCAAAGCGTCGTGTTCAAGGGCGACTCTAAGAAGTGTTGGATGATGTTCTCAAGAGATTGCTTGGCTTGCTCCTTTCAATTTTTCCCCCATCCAGATAGATGAGTACCTCTTTTTGGTTTAATGAGCTCAAGGAGGATAACACATGCTCGATATAACTCACCTTCGGTAAGTTCATCTTCCTTTGTTTAACGAACCGGAAGAAGTAAGGGTTCAGTCCCATATGGGTCTGTCGATGTGTGCTTTAACAAGTCCAAAGACAGAAAACTCGAAGGTTTTTCAGGATTATAGAGTTTGGAAAAACACTTAAAAGAGAACTCTCTCAGTTCCTTTTTCGTATAGTAGTCCAACGAGACCGAAAAAGGGTTAAACTATCGCTCGAAAGACGCTCTTTCTGACCTTTTAAGGAGTGTGAAAGAAAGCAAGATCACTCAACAATCTTTTCATATTTAGAGAGTCTAAAAAGGGTTTAAAGGAGACTCCAGGGGGGTTCCTTTTTCATATGTTCGTATCCGTATGGGTCTGAAAAAGAGATAAAAGTTTACCCGGTTACGTTCTCATATTGTTGAGCTTGAGAACGAACTAAGACTATGCTCATAAATGCGACAAGGTGAATGATTCATTAGAACTGCCAAGAAACCTGCGATGCCAGAAACTACAAACCAGAGTTTAGTGAAGCCATTTACATCACTAGAGAAACCCAAAAACAACCATACCTTATAAAAAATGAAATTTTATAAATAACAATTGATTTGAAAACTCATTTACCATTTCATTTGCAAGGATTTTTGGAGTAGTGGAGAATTTCAATTTGAAGCAAATCTTGTTTTTCTTGTTGTCGGAGCTACGATCGATCATTTCGCTCACCGTTCGAACCAGGTAGGTGTTCATCCTTTTCTCTTTCAATTGCATGGTTTCAAATTGAGTTTCAATGCATTATTTATTTAAAACACAAAGCCCTAGGTCGCCCCTCTTTGAACCAAATCAGCCTCCTTTTAAAAATTGATAAAATAGGGGGATTCTTTCACAAAAATGTGTTAGAGAAGGGTTGTTAGGATGTCTACACCCTTGCAATCAATTGGGCCGAACATTTTAGCAAAAGAAACCCATGAAAATTCCCCCCAATTTCCCACGCAGCCCCCTAAGTCGTTTTGCATTTTTAACACGTTTTAATCATTATTTGGCAAATATTAAAAGGCATGGTGGTTAAAAAGAGTGAATGGTTTCTTTTATATGACATGGGCACTTTGTTTTATGTTTTAAAATGCTTTTGAAAAACGCTGAAATTACAAAAACATGAGGAATAATGAAATTCTTGATTTTTTTGTTTTGTAGGTGTCTTCGGCAATCATGATTGAATGGAAAGAGAGGGAACATGAGATGGATGATTTAGCCGCTCTACGGAGTCCTCGTACGTGGGCCACTTTGCGATCCTGTGGCTTGCTCAAGTTTTTCAAATTGCAAAAAAAGAAGAGAGAGATTCTACTGCTTGAGCACATGATTGGCCTTTGGGACGTTGCGGAATAGGGATTCCGTATTGGTACACAACTCCTAGCCATTGAGTTGGAAGATGTGTACTTTTTAACTGGCCTCTTGAAAAGAGGGGTCCCCATATCCTTTACTGGGTAGAGGGCATTACCTGAGCAGGTGGACATGTATCTGGCACGCCACTGCGTTCCGGGAGCAAGGTTGGTAGGGGGCAGGATCCCTATCAAGGATATATGAGATCTGCCTCTTCAATCTATATTATTTTCTATCACAAGTGTGACTAGTAGCACTAGTTCTCATTTGGCATCGAGATCACAGGTGGCCTATGGTGTTCAGTGTTTAGAACCAACATTGTTCAATTGGAGTGCAGCGTTCCTTCGGAATGTGAAGGAATAGATCTCACGGTGCAGGACTGGTCAGAAGCAGTTCGACTATGGCTCGTTTTTAGTCTCGTTTTTCTTAGAGCGCATCCCTCAAATGCAGCCTCAGATAGCACTAGCATTATGACCAGTGGACGAGCCTCGGATGGAGAGGTGGACTAGTCTGTCTCTGAGGCTAGTTTCGGAGTCAGAGTTCCACTTTACTGGTGATTTATTTGCCTGGTTGAGACGGCAGTACCTATGGATCGAGGACTTCCCTTATGCCGACGTAGACTTCCATGGGAGTATGGACTTGATTTTTCCCACGGGGGAAGATTGAGACAAGTCAGGTAAGAGACTAAGCCATTCCTTGTCTAGTTTTTTGTTTTTTGATGTATATGTATTTTTCTGGGTATGTAAGAGAGTTTTAACAAATGTTTTTGTTTTCAACATGCAGACAAGGGAGCAGTGCACCCAGTTGATATACCAGTACCAGGGCGTCGTGGAGGCGCCCCAGCTGCAGCAAACCCAGCAGTATCGGTGGCGGGTCTCCGGGAGGTTGAGAGGAACCTCCAAGGCCTTACGATGGGTATCCCTCCTCTGCGGAGGGGGGATGTGCCTTTACATCTGTAACGGCACACTGTAGGGGTGCCAGAGAATATGAATTCTCTGTTGAGGAATGTAGTGCGTGCAGTAGTATGTTACTCACAGCACAACGCAGTGCGGGGAGATTAGAGTCTTCCCGTGATCATGTTTTTTTTATGCCTTGTCAGGCGATGTTGTATGGGTGGATGGACCCAATATTTTGCTCTCTTACACACTTTTGATGTAACACAAACATTTAGGTCACGCCATATATATATATATATATACAGTTTCGAGTTTTTATTATGCCAATGATTTGTACATGATGATGTCCGTGATGTGTTTTAATTTACATGCAATATACAATTTTGCTTTCCTTGAATCTTATATGTGGGCAAGGTACCGATCCATAATATAATTTTCTAATGAATATGAAACACTATTAAGTTCTCTCGGAATGTGTCTATATTCAATGCAATCGAACATTTGTTCGAGATGATGAACTTGCAAGTGTAGGCGTAGCAGGATAGGACTACAGATAGCGTAGATATGGTTGAGTTGATGAACCACCAGTTGGGAATCTAAGTAAATAATGATGCGAGAAATACCTAGAGAGGAATATTGGGTCAGTAGTCCAATGACAGCATGATATTCTGCCATATTGTTGGTTGTTGGTCCTAAACAAATGCCTCCTGAACTCACCACCTGGTCAAATTGGTAAATAACCCAAGCTGTTGAAGCAATGTTACGGGTATGTCGGCTAGCGCCATCTGCAAACCCAAAAAAGATAGGAAAGGAAGACATCATCTGCGCATGAAAACACAGGCACAATCATGAGTGGCAACAGTAAAGACTCGAGCATGTGAAAGAAAATAGACACACCAAAACTAAATACAATAATGTACAAAGTACAAATGCTAGGTGATCTAGGCATAGTACTTCTTAAGGTAAAGCCCGTTTCGGGGCTCTCCTAGGGAGATTCCGTCATGATGTAGGGACCGTGCCACATGGGTTCTAACTTTCCTGTCTCCAATTTATCATGAGCTTGGTTGTAAACAAGGACTAAGTCTCCTTCTGCGAAATTACGAGGGTGGACGGATTTGTCATATTGACTTTTAATTCGTTTTTGATGTGCCTCATTGGCGAGAGCAGCATCGCGACGCGTTTCGTCCAGTTTGGATAGATATAAAAATCGTTCTTCTTCAGCGAAAGTATGGGGCAGGAGTTCTACTTTCAGTTTGAGTGATGGAATCTCACACTCGATCGGTAGGACAGCTTCAATGCCATAGACCAACTGGAAGGGAGTGAATCCAGTTGAAGTTTTCACAGAGGTGCGGTAGGCCCAGAGAGCGGACAATAGTTGTAGATGCCACGATGTTTTGTTTTCCCCTACCATGTGTTGGATCATGGTTTTTAGGACTTTGTTGATAGCTTCAACTTGTCCATTCGCTTGAGGGTAGTAAGGGGATGAGTTTTCATGGAGAAAACCCAATTTGACATGTAACTCGCTCATCATCTGGTTTTTGAATTGTGCATCGTGGTCAGTGACAATGGCACGTGGTACACCAAAACGAGTTATGATGTGGTTGAAGAGGAAAAGAGCTGCAGTACAGCCATCATTCAGGAGGGTAGGCATAGCCTCAGCCCATTTGGTGAAGTAATCGACGGCGACAATGATGTAACCGTGCCCCCCGATTGAGGTAGGATTACACTGCATGAAATCAATGCCCCATTTGGAAAAGGGGCCAATGGCGATAATTGGGTGCAGTGTCATAGGGTGGGTGCGTGCCTTCTTGTTAAAGATTTGGCAGGGTGGGTATTTCTTGACAGCCTCGATATAGTCTTTGAAAATTGAGGGCCAAAAATAGCTGGTACGTAGGATTTTTTGGGCTGTGGCCATACCGGAAAGGTGGTCGCCACAGGCACCAAGGTGACAATCGTTCAAAACACGTTCAGCCTCCTCGTGAGTCAAACATCGCAGAAGGATGGTTTCGATACCACGGCGATACAAAGTGTCGCCGAGGATGAGATAACAGCGAGAGTGGTCATGAATACGTCGTTTCTCTTCACGAGAGATGTTGGGTTGAAAACATTGTGTTTGAAGGTAGAGGAGAATGTCTCCGTACCAAGGATCAGAGGTGTTGATGAGGAAGAGAGATTCATCGGGGAGAGAATCTCTAGGTTTGATGTTTTCATCGGCACGAGGAAAAGCACAGATGAGCTCGGCAAACACCAGGGATTTTTTGGCTTTCGCCTTCGTAAACTCAAGATCGAATTCTTGAAGAATAACAATCCATTTCGAATATTTGCCCCCAAGTACTTGACGTGTCAGGACGTGGTACATGGGGTTGGAGTCTGTGATTACCGTGGTGGAGCGTAATAAGATGTAATGGCAGAACCTTTGGACAGCGATGACAGCTGCCAGAGCCAGTTTCTCAACATGCGAATATCTGAGTTCAGGTCCAGATAAACTCTTGCTCAGATAGTAAATCACATGTTCTTCGTCGTTGGAGTCTTCTTGGACTAACACCATTGCGATGGTGGAAGTAGAAGCGGCCAAGTAAAGGATATAATCCTTTGTATAGTCAGGTGGAAGTAACAAAGGTGCATGGGTCAAAGCATGCTTGAGAGCATCGAATGACCATTGAGCTGCATCATCCCAGATGAAAGGGACGTTCTTTTGCAGTAACCGCATAAATCCTTTAGTGATCTCGACATAATTGCAAATGAAACGGCGAAGAAAGTTTGCGTTGCTTTACAAACTTTGGAGTTGGGTTAAATTGGTGGGTGGAGGTAAGGCCAAGATGGACTTGATTTTTAAGGGGTCCACCCTAATCCCATCTTTGGAGACAATGAAACCGAGGAGTCGACCGGATTCGACAGTGAAAATGCATTTGTGTGGGTTCAGACGAATACGGTAAAACCTACATCGCAGAAAAATCGCGCGTAAGTGATCAATGTGATCGGATCGATTTAACGAATGTGCGGTTAAATCGTCGAGATACAGTTCTATGATGTGTTTGATGTCATGAAAATCATACGACATGGCTTGCTGGAAAGTGGCTCCAGTATTTTTAAGGCCAAAAGGTAGCTTTTGGTAGGTGAAAGTTCCCCAAGGGCAGATGAAGGCTGTCTTGTGTTGATCTGTAGGCAAGATTTCAATCTGGTTATATCCAGAAAAACCATCCATGAAAGAAAAGATTACGCTCCCCACGCAGTTATCAATGATTTGGTCGATGAAGGGCGTAGGGTAGTTGTAATTAGGACAAGCTTTGTTGAGGTCTCTATAGTCAACGCAAACACGGATGGTCCCTTGTTTCTTAGCAATCGGAATGAGGTTGGAGACCTATTCGGTTAAAGGGACGGGATAGATAAAGCCAGATTTTAGAAGTTTTTCAACTTCTGCCTTTATAGCTACGACTTTCTTGGGATGAACCGGACGAAGCTTTTGCCGAAACGGTTTCGCATCAGGGTAGGTTTTGATTTCATGTACGACAATCGAAGGATCGATCCCTGGCATTTCCTCGTAACTCCATGCGAAGACATCGCAGAATTCCTTGAATAAAGCGGTGTAAGAGACCACTTCGTCGGGTGTGCAATTAGCACCAAGGTTGATGTTTTCCATGACACCTTCTTTGACTGAAATGTCAATCGTAACCGTAGTAGAGATGTTACCCATGTTCCCCTCAGAGAGAGTATTTGTCATGAGGATAGGAGATTGCGGAGATTCGGTAACATCGGGGGGTAAGAGAGATCGTATGTCTTGGATTTCTTCTAAAGGTGGAAGAAAAGAGGATCGATGGTGGTTGTCCTCCCAGGGCAGATCGTCAATGCTAAGCATTTCCATGATAGATTCGTCCAAAGGAAAAATGTGGGAAATGTAATCGACGACAGATGATAGGGAATCTAACCAAGATGGCACCGAATAAGTATCGGGTGCCAATGAATGTGAATTGTTCGATGAGGGAGAGGTAGATTGAATAGCTACGTATGCGGCCTTGGCTGGGCTCAGTGGCATTGTGTCACTGAGCACATCGAATTCCAAAGGACTAGGTACAATCCAGGGGTCAGATGATTCCAAGGATTGATAAGGCAAGATCGAGATCATATTGACGGCGGAAATATGATGTGCAGTAGGTGGAAGTGGTGTAGGGAAGGTACCCATGAGACTAGAATATTTCAATAAGCCAACACCAATGCTTTCATACGTAATCGGGTGGTCTCCCAGAAAAGGAATGTTGTTGGTAGTAGGGATGCGAGCATCGGGTGTGAAAAAATCAAGCTGATCAATGGTAACAATTTTGCCTTGATGAGGGAACTGTACACATCGAAACACCGACGAAGCGACGGCGGTCATCGCGTAGAACCAACTTCTTCCAAGTAGTAGGTTGTAATCGAAGGGGGCATTGACCACCTCAACATCAACGGTAACAGTTTTTCCACCCAACTGAATGGCTAAGTGTTGTGGGGAAATTCTACTCTACGGATTAACAAGCTAGGGCTTAAACTTGCATGCAGATCATGACCCTTTAGAAATTACTTTTAACCTTCTACCCCAAACCTAAAACCCTTTTTCACATGAAAACATGGAAAGAACCGACTAACCTTTTTATCGTCGTTTGGTGTAGATCCTCTGTTGCACTTTATCCCCTTGCTTCTGCTGCTCCTTCCAAAAAGCGTTCCTGCAATCAAGACAAAACTACGCATGCATGCTATTGTTCTACTAGAGGGTTAGAGATTAAACATAAATCAAATAAAACATATAAGACTTGTGTATTGGGATGGGAAAAGTACTCTTTATTAATCTCAAGATGAATCAACTTACAATGATAATAGAGATCGGCCACCGTTCCTTGATCCTGATCCTAGGCTCCTCCTCTTCTTTGTCCTCCAACTGCTTTGCTTTAATTCTCCTAAAGCTTGAGGAAAGGCTAAAGGGTTGGGACAAAACGGATTCGGCAATTGGGCAGAGTTTCTTTGCTATGATTTTCCTCCTCCAAATAGTACCCCTACCCCTTCTTTTATAGGCTAGAAGGAGCTAGGGTGTTGGACGAACTCTCGGCCATGCATGGCTGGGAGTTCCAGTTAACTGACCCAAAGCTTTTCGTCCCGTCAGCAACTTTCCTGATTTTTTGCTTTGTTAGGTAAACGCAGGTTGTAGTGGGCTAGCCAGCATTCCAACGCATACAGTATAAGGCCTGCCAGCGTTCCAATGCGCCTAGAAGTGGGTTAGGGTGTGGGTTGCTTGATTTAAGAGGTTTTTCAAGAGTTTGTTTAGCATGGCTTTGGCAATGAAGGGAAATGAGTTGGCCTGATGCCAGGTAAGCATGGATGGTGTAATTTAGGGTTATAACAGATGCCCCCTAATGTGTGAGGTCAGAAGAGCAACTGATGGCCGAAATACATTACCAATTCTTTACAAATCTATACTGATATGCTGAATGAGTGAGCCCAGGAATCAGGAATCAGGAGGTGCCATCTGCAAAAAATATCAAATGTCTCACCGAGGTGGGCATACCCATGCTCAGGAAAAAATAGAACCATGGCTACCAATCAAATACACTGTAGATCCATGTCAAACAACTATGGAGAGTAGCCGTGAACAATACACAGCGGAGCTACATCTCGAAATCAGAAAGATATACAAAATAAAGTATCCATCTCTCAGAAGTTGATTCGGCCTGATGGTTGTACTTTAGAGCTCGAGCAACGACTTCAAAATCTTCTAAAACTCGGGTAGGAGTATAATATGAGTGTACGACTGCACTACCCAGAGGTCTTCGACGGCTCGTCAGTTATGGACTTGATAATCTTGATGATGGGACTGAAGGCTTCAGTGATTTCGAACAAAGACTTGATTGAACGTTCAGGATGGTCGGGTATGCGGACAAGAGACATATTGCAGAGGGGCCGACTCAGGCTAAGTAATAAACTTCCCTTGGACAATAGCACGACAAGTGATAAGACTCAGGCAGCATATCTGTTAATCATAAGTCTACGAAGCAGGAGGCAACGCAAACTCTCCATATGTTTGGAAGAGTAACCAAACGGTGGAGGACACAAATCAATATAGTGAGAAAAGCTTCCTAAGGTCATACTACATCCCAAAGTCTGATGAATCAAACGGGAAGATGTGCTTTATCCAAGGGCGACTCATGATGTTGCCAATAAAGAAAATACTTTTCCCATCCTCTTTTTGGGGTATATTTTATTTTTTTGTTCTTTTTGATGATTTTGAAAGAATAAAGGAATATTATGTTACAATGGAGGAACGAGCACAACAAACATACAAGCTCAAGGCACAAGGACAAGACTGATGTTCTAGGGAAATGATACTCGGGAAAAATCCTCCTATGGCCAAAGGTGTTAAGACGCAAAAGCAAACTGTTACTAGGTTGATGGGTAAAGGATGCAAATGCGGTTGATAGAACACACGATGGTAACGTCCTTCGATGTAATTTTAACGAGCCCAGAGAAGGGAAGCTCGGTGTTTTTCATATTTAGAGAGTCTGAAAAAGCATAAAAGGAAACTCCATTGGGGTACCTTTTTCGTCAATAGTCTAGTCAGTTCGAAAAAGGGGTAAACTAGCACTGATTAGACGTCAATTCAAAACCATTTTAACGAGTGTGAAAAGGACAAGATCACTCGGCTATTTTTTCAATTTTAAGGAGTCTGAAAAAAGCTTAACTATGGACTCCATCAGGAATGTTCTTCTAGACCGTTTTAATGAGTGTGAAAGAATAAGGTCACTCGACAATCTTTTCAATTTTAGGGAGTCTGAAAAGAGCTTAACTATGGACTCCGGGGGGGTTTCTTTTTCGTAAATTTAGTCCCTCAGGCCCGAAAAATGAATAAAATTATACTTGAGGATACTCTTCTAAAGAATTGGAATTCGATAGAGTATTCCTTTGTTCGTACAGTTGACCTTCCGGACCGAAAAAGGGGTAAACTACAGCCGGACAGACGTGACTTCAAATTTCAGTTTAACGAGTGTGAAAGGTCACAAGATCACTCGGCAATATTTTCATGTTTAGAGGGTCTGAAAAGGGCTTAAAAGGAGACCCATTATGTTTTGGGAGTTTGGAGGGTAAGACAAAGAGTGAAAAAGATCCATGCAAATGAGGCTCAAACTCGTATTCAGGAAAGACTATACGGACTCCTGAGCCTACTATGTTGTTAGAAACGGCATGGACACCATAATGCAACCAGGAACTACCTAGGGCATCCATGTTTTGGTAAGCTCTACCACCAAGTTGCGACACTTCTAGAGAAGATATGACGGTTCCATGTCAAAACTGGATGGGATCGATCCTATATCGTAAGAACAAAAGGCAACGAGATGCAACAGTGGGGATGAAATCCTACCCTATATGCTCAGGTTGATTTTTCAAAAAAAAAATTATGGACCGTCCATATGTATTTTTTATTTTTTTTTCTGAAATTCATTGAAAAATGTCCCAATACCTAATCAAATCCCTCCCATATAACTCCTGAACCACTCAAAATGGTTTTCGGTATAAAGAAACTGATAAAAGGGGCCAAAAGAGTGACAAAAAGAGGCCAAAAAGTCTATAAATAGAAGCTGGCAACTCATTATCACCATTGCTAATTTGGAAATTGACTCTGGAGCCAAAAGACCCTTTTTGCCAAAGATCGTGATTCCAGGAGATACAGTGGACGAACGGACTTCTGCTTGGACCAAGTAAGTACAAACTCCCTAGTCTTGCAATTCAGTACTTAATTTATGTCTTTTAAGTTGGTTTTGGGGGTGGTCATCGACCTCTAAGAGGTCGGCCCTAGTAAAACGCAGGATGTCCAAGGACAGCCCGCGGGTACCCGTGCGCAGAGCTAAAGCAATGCGTGGGTACTCGTGACTGTCGCCTCGACAGCCCGCGGGTGCCCCCTGTATGATGGAAATTGGATTGCATGAAGACTAAGCTCCCCCTTTTTTTTTCTTGTGTGTTTGGCAGGATGTATGTCCAGTGGAGAGAGAGGGAGCATAAGGCTGCCAATGAGGCAGTGGCTGTAGATCCGAATGTTATGGCTGTGCTATCGCAGTGTGGCTTGGTAAAATTCTTCTTGTGTTCGTTTATGCGCGCTCAGCCCAGGCTACTAAATGACTTGGTTGACTATTGGCACCCAGATGCAGAGGCTTTTATGATAGAGGGGCAATCCTTGGTGCCCACCACCGAGGATATCTATTTTCTGACGGGCCTCTCGAGGAGAGGGGAACCCGTCAACTTTCAGACCTTTCCTGCGGGGCCGAGCAAAGTCTCAGAATTGATAGAGGAATATTGCATGGCTAGGACCAATCAGAGGACTTCCTCGATACCTGTTAGTAGTATCACCAGCCTTACCCTTCAGACTATCTTATCGCTCATTGGGTGAATTACCGGCTCCGCATCCATGCATCAGGCGTCGCGCGCATAGATGAACTGTGCAATTCAGTGCATGAATGCACAAATTTTTTACTGGAGTACCACACTACTGGCAAGCATGACAGGTCAGCTGATAGCTTGCAGACAGTGGACACACAGGAACTTCAGGTTTGGGACCATCTTGTGTTCATTATTTTTTGAGAGAGTTCCATGTTTCAGTCCTCGGCTGACAGTACGAGGACATCTGGCGACTTTTCCCGTAGTGTGCAGATGGGCAGCATTGTTGTCGCGACAGGGTGGTGGAAGGACCACAGAGGCCTTCAATGACGAATTTTTTGCGTGGCTGTCACGACAGATCCCAGCTATCGAGGATTACCCATATGCAGGGATCGATTTTTCCATAGATCCAGCGATACCAGTGCCTCCTGGTGAGGAGCAAGGGGAGATGGGTAAGTCTCAACCTGTACAGTTTTTTTGTTTGCATATGTAATTCTTATGTCTTTTTGATATATATATCATGTTTTTGTATAACAGAGTTTTTGATGGGTGAACATTGTGTTGTGTGCAGATGTGGGACCCGTGCGACCTGCCGATTATGCATGGAACAGGCACTGCCCACGGCCAAAGGCTGCAGCTGCCGCCGCCAGGGGGGCAGCAGTAGCAGGAAACCTCCCAGCAGGAGAGGACGAGAGGGCTCTTAGGCGGATTGAGTGGAACTTCACTGAGCTCACTCGCACAGTTCCCATGGCAGAGATAGAGGACTTGTTGCCCTCCATGCAGACTCATATTGTGGGGGTACCTCGGACATGGGTCCAATTGTTTAGGCGTTTGGGTCGAGCTGTGTATGATTATAATAGGGCTCACAGGCCCTGAACAGACTTGTAGACTTTTATGTGCCACGAGCACTGATATGTATATATTTTTTGAGGGCATAAGCCCTAGTGACTCGTTATGGTTCCCACTTTTTGAGGCGCTTGCGCCCATCTATGTACTCTGAGGATTTTATGATGTTTATATATGGTTTTTATTTCTTTTCTGTGTCTTTATGGATTATGTGTGCAAAAATGTATTTACATGTGTATGATCATGATCTTTTTATGTGTGACCAAGATGCCAATCTAAAATGTGATTAGCTATAATATCTGTGATTTGATTTAGACTCCTAGGAACATGAAAATATGTGATATAATCAAAGTTGAATTCCAAGAGACGTACCCTAAGGAATCATCGGTGTAAGGTTGGGTCATGCACACGGTATATTATGTTTAGCTGCGACACAACCAGTTGAGTGTCTAGATAGACCTGGAGACGAGAGATACCCAATGACAAAGCGTCACGAAGCAACTCAATGACTGCGCTATACTTAGCAACATTGTTTGTGGTGTCACCTAAGCATATCCCTCCGGAAGATAACAACTGACCTTGTGGTGTAAAGATTACCCAAGCTGCGGAGGCAAGCCTCCGTGTGTGTCGACTAGCACCGTCTGCATACCCAATTAACACCTTGGACTCACTTGACATCTGCCATAGTGACGAAAGATAACATTAATGACACGTCCATGACACGTTTTTCAAAAGAAATGAAAGAAAGTAATAGCACAAAGACTATACATATGTTACAAAAAGTTACCCACAATGACCATTCTATGAGTAATACTTCTTGAGGTAGAGCCCATTCCTAGGCTCCGCCAAAGAATTCCCTTCAAAATCGACCAAATGATAAGCGCCCTTTTTTAAAACCTCCTTAACAATGAAGGGTCCGAACCACATGGGTTTAAACTTCCCTTCCCCCAGGGGGTCCTTATCTTTGTCATAAACCAGGACAAGGTCGCCCTCAGAGAAAACCTGAGGATGAACGGACCTATCATATTGACACTTAACCTTATGCTTATGAGCCTCGTTGGCCAGGGACGCATCGTGACGCTGTTCATCAAGCTACTCAAGGTGTACTAACCGTTCTTCAAGTGGAGAAGTGCCTGGCAATAACTGTATTGCCAATTTTAGAGATGGAATTTGACATTCGATGGGCAAGACTGCCTCCAGCCCGTAAATGAGTTGGAAAGGTGAGAAGCCGATTGCAGTCTTAACTGATGTTCGGTAATCCCATAATGCCGAGTATAACATCAAATGCCAGTTGGATTTGGCTGAGTTGATGGTTCGTTGTAGCATTGTCTTAAGAGTTTTATTAACAGCTTCCACCTGCCCATTGGCTTGGGGATAGTAAGGTGAGGAATGTTCTTTCCCTAACCCAAGCTTTGACGTTAACTCGGTCATCATTTTATTCTGAAAGTGACTGCCATGGTCAGTGACAATCTCTCTCGGGACGCCGAACCGTGCTATGATCTGGTTAAATAAGAAGAGAGTTGCAGTCTCTCCATCATCTTTGAACGTCGGCATAGCTTCGACCCACTTAGTGAAGTAGTTGACAGCTACAATGATATAGCGGTGCCCCCCCTCTTCTTTGTCCTCCAACTGCTTTACTTCAATTCTCCTAAAGCTTGAGGAAAGGCTAAAGGGTTGGGACAAAACGGATTCGGCAATTGGGCAGAGTTTCTTTGCTATGATTTTCCTCCTCCAAATAGTACCCCTACCCCTTCTTTTATAGGCTAGAAGGAGCTAGGGTTTTGGATGAAGTCTCGACCATGCATGGCTGGGAGTTCCAGTTAACTGACCCAAAGCTTTTCGTCCCATCGGCAACTTTCCTGATTTTTTTCTTTGTTAGGTAAACGCGGGCTGTAGTGGGCCAGCCAGCGTTCCAACGCGTGCAGTATAAGGCCTGCCAGTGTTCCAACGCGCCCACCAGTGGGTTAGGGCGCGGGTTGCTTGATTTAAGAGGTTTTTCAAGATTTTGTTCAGCATGGCTTTGGCAATGAAGGGCAATGAGTTGGTCTGATGCCAGGTAAGCATGGATGGTGTAATTTAGGGTTATAACACTAAGGATTGCAATAATCCGTGAGGATGAAAACCTCATCCATCAAAGGCACATAACATGGTAGTGGATTTGTTAAGGGCGGGTGATTTCAAGCCTTTCCAACAGGATAGGGACATGACACAGGTCGAGGCTCCCTCATCCAGGATAGTCCGGTGGATTTGTTGATTGTGAACAACCACATCGATTTGGAACGCTAGTTGGTGGGAGAGTCGCGGTTGATGATCATCCAGATTAAACATGAGGTAGTTTGATGAATCAGGGTTGAAAGCACCAATAGAGGCTAAGAGTGTTCTACGTTGGCTAGGACAGTGTTGTAGAACTTCCAAGGCGGACATGGCACACGGGGCTTGGGCCAAATCTTCTACAATATTGTAGTTTTGGGCAGCCCGTGAGTTGGGATTGAATGTAGATTTACGGATGGTGCTCTTAGGAGGGCGTAAGATAGAGTCAAAGGATGGTTTCTCAATCTGGAGTGGCCCATATGGAGGGCTAACAGATGGAGGATTGGCGGAGGATGGTAACGGGTCTGACGCAGAACCGTTAGCGATCTTCGGCTTGTCAGGTTTAACCGGCGTGTCATACGTCGCAGAGCGAGTTGTTATATTAACTCCGTTAAACATGTAAATGTGGGCACTTGTGGAGGCCTCATCATGGGGTTGGTTGGAACTGCCCCTCGGCGTGGGGGTTTGTGCAACCAAAGATTGTTGCTGCGGAAAAGGATGAGTGAGGACAGCGGGTTTTGAATTTCCCTTGAAAAGTTTGGCCACTTCATCGCGATGTGGGAAGTCTCGAGTGTAGTGATCATCACCACAAATGAGACATGGGAATTTCGGTTTTCGTTGTGTTTGTTTTCTGGCAGTAGGGGTTTGCGGTTGGGTCTTGGGTTGCTCATTGTTGTTGTTCTTCTTTGGTTTGTTTCTCGCTTTCTTCTTGCCCCCAAGCTGTTGTGAAGGGGTTGACTAGACCGCATTCACATCAGAGACCTGAGTTTGAGGTGGGGTAGAAGAGGGTGTAGTCGAACTGGGGGTAGCCGTGGAAGCGGGCCGCTGGATTGTTCCAGTAGACTGAGTAGTAGATTGAGTTTTGACGGAGCCAATGACTCCATCCGCATGTGAAGCAGTCGATGGTTTGGATGGGTCATTAGTGGCACGGGTAGCATTCGGTATCAACTCGTATAGAGTACTGGATTGTGAATAGACTAGGTCTAAGTACTGAGCTCGGGCGATGGCTTCTTCCTCGGTGACTACGCCACCCATGGCAACATCACAAGAAATCTGGGGTAATAGTGATTTCGTGAACCATTCCGCTAATAATTGGTCAGGAATGACCGCTTTGATTAGCCTTCGTCGTCGTCTCCATTCATGGATATGATCGGAGATATGTATGGAAGTTGTCTGACGAAAAGAGGTTAATAGTTCCATACCCGTCTCGTATCGAATGGGTAGTTGAAAGTGTGTGAGGAAGGACATGGAAAGGGAGTTGAAGTTGTGAAAAGATGCTCATGGTAATTCAATATACCATTTCACTGCAGAACCTGTAAGCGTTCGTTGGAAAAGACGCAAATGAATCGAATCGTCCATGAGGGAGTTGGATGAAAACCACAAATGGAAGGTCATTACGTGATTGTTTGGGTCTTCTCCAGGCTTTGCATCAAATTTTGGGATATCAGAAGGAATTTTAGCTGGAATAGCTGGCCAAACCGAAGAATGATAAATGGGATCATTCGTTAACCAAGACAAGTCTGGGAGGTCCAGGGTGGCTAGAAAAGTTAGTTGTCGGTTAACCTGTGGGTAATGCTGGTGTGGCAGAGGGACACCAGTGGGGCCCAATACTGGGTTATGTGGATAATTATAACTCGTGGACCCTCTCATGTGAGGTTGGTTTTGACCAAGGTACATAGGATTCGAGATGTTTTGAGAAGTGTTGGTGAGTGGAGGATAACCGGATGGGTTTTGTGGATTATAGGGTGGGTTTGGTATTTGTCCATAAGGGGGTTATTGCGGAGTCTGAACAYTCTGTCCTGTGGAGGCATGTGGGTTTCCTTGAAAAGGGGTGCTCCACGGGTTGGGCGCGGTGGACACATTTTGTCCTTATGGTTGATGGTGTACTCCGGATTGAGGTTGCCCCCCAACATGAGGGTGCCCCCCGAATGGAATTTGTCCTCCGGCGGGAGGATGCCTCCCAGCGTTAGGGTTCCCTCCGAATGGAATTTGTCCTCCGGAGGGAGGGTGACCCCAAGCGTTAGGGTTCCCTCCGAATGGAATTTGTCCTCCGGAGGGAGGATGCCCCCTAGTTTGAGGTAGAGTTCCCGGGATCTGAAATCCAGACATCAATGATGGACCGGTGCCACCGATCGGGTTAGGACCACCAAGGCCAGTCCCTCCGGGTTTTTGGATAGGTATGGAACTTCCTGGTACAATTTGGGTAGTGGTCTGGGCAGTGGTGGTAGCGAAAGAATTTAATGCCCTAAATCCAAAAGGGAGTGTGGGTCTTGGTGTTACAGGTGTGCCAATCGGGGCTTGATTAACTACCGCATTACCGGCAGGGATAGTTGAAATGTGTGGGGCCATTGTCGAATGGGCTGTCTGGAGAGGAATCATAGGCCTTGGGCCAACGGATGGTATGTTCGGACCAACGGTTGGTGTGGTTGTAAAAGTGGTAGTACCGGTGAAGTGATTTGGGGGTACAGTATAGGAAAAAGATGCGTCGGCACCTTCTCCTGTTCCATAAATATCTCGCACCAAGCGTGGTGGACTCCAAACAACATCCGCAGTCCAAAAAGGGTCACTGGCTAAAGGGTTTTGAGAAGACCCGGCCGGAATGTCAGAAGGATTGATGACCACAAATTCTCCAGTGGAATTCAGGTGGAGGATCTGTCGTTCGTATCCCTCCGGATTGCGATAAGCTTCCGGAGATTCTGAGACAATTCGAAAATTCTCCAGAGGGATGGGAACTTCTTCCTGGGAAGTTGTAGCATTATGAACCTCGCTCTGTTGAGGATATTCCTCTGTAGAATGAGGGGGTAAAGGGGTGTTTCCTTCCATATTCTCTGGAGGAAGTCTCTGTAACCTCCGTGAGCGGCGTGGAGGGTCGATGTTGGCAGAGAAGAGTCGGCGAAAGAAATCTATGGCCAACTAACGAAAAGAAACAGCACACGCTAAAAAATCTAAGAATCACAACCAAGCAAACAGGACCTTCTTTTGATGATCGTACTAGTTGGTGATGAAATCCAACGTCGCATGATCAAGTCCAGAAGGGGTGGGGATAGGGTGGAACAGTTACAATGGTGACCTGCTTAACAGACTTACGCCTTGGTGCAAGCTTCCACGCAGTAATTGTGGATTTTCCCTCCAAGGAGCCCGAATGAGTTTGACCAATGTCTGCTCCAGGTACAGTGATACTTCCCGTCACCGTCACCTTGTGTAAGACCCTAAAGATTATGGCCACTAAGGTTACCAATTCGCAGTCAGCCCCTGGGCGGGAACAGTCGACAGTGTGATCCGAATGTACGGGCAGGGTATCAAGCCCGAAATCAACTAAAAGGATTCCACGCAGTAATTGTGGATTTACCTCAAAGTGACCCCCATAATACGATCCGACCACCATAATCAGTTAAACCACGGAGGGTTAGTCCTCGTAGCTTACCTGAATGCAACCTCGTGCGTAACCCCTGTGTGAGAGGGGGATCCCAGGCAGACTTATATGATAAATGGATTTACTCTCCCTAACTCATGATGCTACTGTTTGTTTTAGAAACTTTGGAGAGTTATGCTCACAGCCCTGATCCAAAGTACTAATCCTAGTCTACTGTTGGTGGAGGATCCTAGAAAAGAAAAAATTCTAGATAATTTTTAATTAGCGTTGATTTTTATGGCTGTTCTTTACGCAAAGGGGTGCATGGAAGTGAAACGAATGGAATTATGACTCAAACCCAAAGAATGCATCAAATATGATAAGAAGTCATTTCCTTTCGATGAAAATATATCTAAGGGAGAGAGAAATTTCTTTTCACTAACAAGCACAAATAAGAAATGCCCTCAAACGATTCTTTTCTCAATCAAATCCTAATGAAATGCTAAAACTTTTTAATGCCTTCTAATATGCGCAATCAATCATAAAGATATTCTTTATTGTTTGTGTATGGATGATGATCAATTCAACACAGTGCTTGTCTTTGCTAATTATCTTCTTGGTATGAATGAAAACCAAACTAGCACAAGCAAAAGTCACACAAACAATACACCCTTTCGTAGCAATCAAAACGAAAAAGCAAAAGAAAAAGAAACAATCAAAGAGAAAAGCAAACTTCACACCCAAAAGCAAAAAATTGAAGAACAATGACCTTGACTGAAATCAAGACAAAGAGGTCTGTAGGCCTTTGATGACCTTCACTGGGGGTTTTAACTCAGCTGATGAGAAGAGAAAAACAATGCATGGGTTTCGAATTTCACTCAACAGGGAAAAACTCAATGAAAATGGTGAAGAAGGCTACAAGATCCGATCAACAAGGTATTTATTCTTCAAAAAGGACAGATGTCAAGGCTGAAAAGGAAGAAAAAATGACTCACTAGATCACTCAGCAAAAAAGACACAGAGGCAAACCCTGAAAAAGGCAGTTCTAGAGGGTTTTTTTGGCCAAAAAGAGGTTGGCGCTCTGTTGCCAAGGGAAAGGAGCGTTATAGCGCTCTGTGTAAATGTATGGGGGAGCGTTGGCGCTCTGTTAACACTAGGACAAGGGCACCAGGGTCTAAAAGCCCCAGAAATGTCAAAAAATTCCAAAATTGGGATTCAAACTTGACAAATATGCTGAGTGTGATAAGGTAAGGAGCCAATCAGCTCATGAAACTAATCAAAGAGGAGTGAACCAGGTCTGAAACAATAAAGGGATAGAACAAGGTCAATGAGGAGAAAAATCCAAACAAGAGGTTTCGATTTGAGGCTATCTCCCCAGTGGAGTTTCCAGTTTCTGTTGTAATAAAATCTCCCTGCGGATAGGTAGATCACCTCTAGAGCTTGACCTTAACCCTAGACAGAAAAGTGCTTAACATGGACACTGACTTCCTTTCAAATATATCTAAACTAACACATGAGAAGGAAGGATGACAGAAGTACCCTTTTATCGACATTTGTCCTTGCACGCTCCAAGTTGTGCTCCAATCCTTTGCTTCTCGCTGAGTTCTGCGGACAAGACAAGATACAACCGCTTCCTACTCTATTGATGTTAGCTTGAAAACAGATCTATCAACTAGTGATAAGTTCATGTGACATTAGACACAAACTAGAAAGAAACAGGCCAAGTGTGTCATATTGATGAGAATAACGACAGCAGTACTTACAATTGTAGATGCGAATGCGACAGCTTCGTCAAGTCCCCTTCGTCTAACCCTTGCCTGAAAGCTCCACAACCTAGATAACAACAGCTTCACTGATTACTCTCCTTTGGCTGACTGTGAGTTTCCTCCAAGATCATAAGTTTCATGTATTCAATTCTTCCTCCCCTTTCCACCATCATAGAGCCTGTTTATATAGGTTAAGAGGAGCTTAACCTCTTGAGTTATATTTAGAACAAGTTGGGAACCTTCTCCTTAGATCAGGGATCTCTTGATGAAACCAAGAATTCGAGCACAACTGCCTCCTAATATCGAAATATCCTCCCCTTATTCTCCTCAACGGGCCAACTGCTGCCTCAGATTAGGCAGCACTCCCTTAGAAGGGGCATCAGAGCGTTGTAGCGCTCCCTGGTAAGCCTTGGGGAAGCGCCAGTGCTCTCAGGATGAGCAGCGCTCCTTCAAAGGGGGTTGGGGAGCGTTATAACACTCCCTGAAGCATTATAGGGGAGCGCCAGCTCTTCTGGAGCTGAAGTAGGGGAGCGCTCCCCCTCAAAACCTTTGTTTCAGGGTTCCTTTCAGGTGTCAAGAGTTGTTTAACTTCAGTAAACCAGTTCTCCTCCTTCAAATCAGTCATGTAAGATGTTATAAGTGCTTCCTTAGTGTTGTTGACATGGCAGTATGTCTAAACATCATTTGTGACACTAGTGACCAACTTGCGACACTTGCGAAAGTTGTAGGGAAGATGCGACACTTACGACAATTGAGAGGGACAATGTGACACTTATCCATCTGAGCAATTTTGACGTGTAACACTACTGACTTCTCAGATTTAGTGGGATTTTCCTCATCCCTTTAACCATATCTCCTTCTCCTATATAATGAAAGGTTTCTCAAGGAAGAGGTTAAGCAAGATTGAATAGAGAATTGATGAAAGAATAGATTCAGAATTGTGTGAGGAATCATGTTTGAATTGGTGCTTGAGGCCTCCATTTGTCCATAAAACTATAGTGGATCTTCTTCATGCAAGTGTGGAGAAAGTATGTGTGTTGGAATGAAGGACCACCGAAAGGAAGCTTGTGACATCAAGGAAATCTAGTTGTACCTTCTACTTTCATTTAATATAATACAGTGGCATGTCCCTTTCCCATAAAATTACTCTTATTTTATTACATGACTCCTTGATCACATGTTTAAGTCTTCATTGAATGGATTATTGTTGCTTTCACCTTGGTCGATTTGTGTCATTGTAGATATGATATCACAAGGCTACCAAAGAGAAGCAGGGACAACAAATACATAAGGAAGCGATATCTAAAGGTACGTCACTTATTCCTTCTTCAATGACAAATTCAATGATTGTAACTTAGGGGAAGTGTCATGTCTTGTCATGTTTTTTTCTAGAACCAGGTGGATCTTGAGAGATCTGTTAATGTTCATATATACCGATTTATCCAATAACAAAATTGGTGACTCCATTGGGGATATGACTCATTTTGTGGTTTTTGGTTGGCCATTTGCTCTTAGACTACTTTTTTCATTGCCAATCAGTCTCTGAGTCTGTAGGAGACCCATATAGACTCTATGGACCTAGAAGTTCACTCAAAAATTTTGTCCTTTTTCCAAATATTCCTTGATTACAAACCTTCTCGCACTGTACCTCTCTATAGCCTACAAGAATCATTGATTTTTTCACCCCACTGTTCAGTCCAGTGCAACCTTCTCACACCCTGCCAGTGTCTAGACTGCGAGAATGCCTAATTTTCGCACTATACCCCACTACTAGGTTGCGAACTCATTTGTAAAAGTTTTGGATTAGGTCTTCTTATCTTTTTGATGCCCAGATTTGTTTGTTTACCTAAGAAGAACTTCTTTTTCCAGTGTTTGACTGTTTCTTGACTTCAAATCTTGCGGTTGATCAGTTTTTGGAGATCGAAAACTCTTCTTAATCATTTTTCCCATTTTTTACTTCTTGACCTTTTATTAACAAGGGTATAATCTCTGATTCTGAGATCTGAGTGCTTGTTTGGTCAAAAAGTCTTTGATTGGATTAAAATTTGGGATTAATTTTCCTTTTAGATTGCTTGTTGCTTGGAAAATTCTTTGTTCATGTGCATTTGAAGAGACTTTTCCTTGTCATTTTTTAATTTTTTATCTCCATTGAAAGATCGATATGGGTGTTTGTTGAGTATTTTATTTTCATTAGTTGCTTACTTTTTCTTAGTTCCATCCCTATTTTTGGTTTCTAAAAAAAAAAAATTAAGTCTTTTCTTTTAAGCAATCATTTATTCAGAAAATATTGGCGTTAAAAATATTGAAAGAGAACGAATAGTGAATTTACATTGTCAATGATTGTTTGGTACTACATTTAAAAAGAGAATTGTATATCGTAGTTTGCATTATTCCAGAAAACTCCTTTTTCCCTGCTATAGATAGAATTCATCAAACAACAGTTTGTATCATTCATTTATATTTACGCATTGTTGGGTCAAAGTCTTACACAACAGCGGTTTCATTTCCGTCTCCCTCTTGAGTAACAACAGAATTTAATAATCTTGTGCAACTTTAAAATTCAACTAGTAACATTTTCTAGGGCTCTTTCTCACCAACATTAGCTAGGCTAGAGCTTTGGAGTAGGCAGTGAGACACACTCTCCAAAGCACAAAACACATAATAGTATCTTGTGATAGGGAGTGTCAAATTCCATTTGCAACATTTTGTCCTGGGAAGCCCTTCTCACACAAGGGTCAAACCTGAGGTCGCATTGAGATTGACAGAGTTACTCACCCTGCTTTGTTGATCTCGGTGTAGATATTTCACGTATTATGGGGGTCGCTTGAAGGTATACCCACAATGATGAGTGGAAGCCTCTCAAGTTGATTTCAAGCTAGATACCCTGCCCTTGTATGTGGATCAGACTATTGACTATTCCCCCATGCATCATTGTTGTTTGTGGTAAATTTAGTAGCCTATTTTCTCAGTCTCTTACACAAGGTGATTGTGGAGGGGTAAGTCTTCATAGTACCTAGAATCGACGTTGGCCAGACTCACTCGGGCTCCTTGGAGGGTATACCCAGGATTATGTGTGGGAGCTTGCAACAAGGTGTAAGTCCTTTAAACAGGTCATCAACGTAACTTTTCCACCCTAGCACAGCCCCTTCTTGTCTCAACGTCGCGACATTGGATTTCATCACCAACTAGTGAATTTGGAATAGGAAGGTCTTGTTTGCTTGCTTTTGATTCCTAGATTTTACTAGCACGTGCTATTTTTTTCCATAAGTTGGCCATAGAATTTCTTTCATGATATTTTCACTCGATCACCATTGACCCTCCACATCGTTCATGTAGAATGCAAGGACTACCCCCAGAAGATATGGAAGGTTCTCAACCCTTGCCTACCAACTCACCGAAGGGATCTCCTCAACAGAGTGAAGTCCAAGACATTGCCACTCCACGAGTGGAAAGAACCAACTCTTTAGAACAATTTTGAATTACAAATTCTTGAGAGGGATTGCTACTTCCTCCCGAATCTATGAAATGTATTGTTCGAGTGAATTCATCCGGAGAAATTGTTGTTGAGTCTTTTGGATTGCCAATTGAACCTTTTACTAGCCCTGAAGGTCAGGATCCTTTTTGGACTACTGGCATTTTTAGACAGGATCTCTTTGGCTCAAGAGCAGGCGTTGATATCACTATCACACCTGAGATGCCTGAAACATCTGATCCAAACACGATACCTTTTACTACCGCCTATTATTTCCCTGGTTCGGACTCTCAGCCAGCCGACCATATCTTGACTATCCCCCTTCAAACGACCCATTATACAATGATCCCAGATACTATGAATCTTCACACTGAGAATATGGTGGCTAGCCAGGCCCCCATTGACACATCGTTGTCGCCTAGACTCACCCCGATGCTTCCCCCCAGATATCATGCGTTGAATGCTTCTATTCTCGTTCCTACACAAATCCTATCCGGGACTCTAGGCATTTCCACTCCTTCTGGGAACCATCTTGTTCCTGGTTTTATTTTGACACTTCCTCGACCCCCTTCCAAAGGGTCTCTCCCATCCCCTATCAGAGGAACTGAAACTAGTGGCACCACCTAGTCTTTCACACCTAATTACTAGATTCTTGTTGGTGGACAATTTCACCCTAGAGGCCAAACACATTCCCTTTTGGAGGTCAAATCCCAATTGGGACGCAACCTCAGATTGGAGGGAAACCCCCACCAACCCCACCCTCTGGATAGAACATACTTGCATCCTTGGCCCAGTATTGGAACTATCTTATCCAAAATAATCCTCAATCGACTGGGGGGAAACAACCTCAAGCTAACTCTTTCATGCCCCCTGGTATGGGCCAACCTTATCCAGGTTCATCCAATTCCATTTGGGGCTTGAATGCTGGACCCAATGTCCCTGTTCAAGGGAACCGCCCTAACCAATACAACCCTATAAATTACATGCCTCCACACCAACAACCGAATCTTCCCGGATCTTTGCATTATATGCAAACTGCTTACGGTCCTACTGGTATACCTACGGGACTTCCTCCCCAAAGTCACCAGTACCCCCACGTGAATAGACAGTTACCCTTCTTAGCCACCCTAGACCTCCCTGATCTATCTAGAATTTTAAACAATCCTATCCATCACTCTCCTCAATGGCCTGTCATACTGGCCAAACTACCATATGACATTCCTAAGTTCAATGGTAAACTGGGAGAGGACCTGAACAATCATGTAATGACTTTCCACCTTTGGTGTTCATCCAACTCTTTGATGGATGACTCTATTCATTTACGTCTTTTTCAGCGAACTCTCACGGGTTCCACCACGAAGAGGTATATATAATTACCATGAGGCTTCTTCGTTGCTTTAGCACCCTTGACATGGATTTCCTCACCCACTACCAGTTACTGATCCGTTACGAAACGGGAACCGAAATTTTGAGTTCTTTCAAACAAGCCAAATCCACTCATATCTCTTATCACATTCATGAGTGGCAACGGAGACGACGTCTCATCAAACTCAATCTTCCTGATCAGTTACTGGCAGAATGGTTCAAGAAATCATTCATGAATGACATCGCTCGTGACATCGCCATGGGTGGAGTTGTCACCGAAGAACAAGCGATCAGTCATGCTCAGTACCTTGACCTCGTTTACTCACAAACGGGTACTCTTTACGATTTACTCCCTGACGCACCTCATCCTTCTACTACTGCTACTTCAACTACTCATGTTGCTTCTCATGCGGCTGATGGTGTGATTGGAACTTTCCATGCCCAACCCCACTCCACACAAACCTCTACCACCAACCCCAAGTTCATTGCTTCTAATGTTCAACAGGATTTGTCTCCTACTCCTCCCATCGGTAAGATGTCTGAGGTGAACTCTGTTCTTTCTACCCCTACCGGAAAGAATAAATCCAAAAAAGGGAAGGGTAAGAATAAGGAGGATAAAAATAATCCACAATCTGAGAAGACCAAAACACAACCTATTGACGATAAGGATAAGCGCAAACCTCGATACTCTTATCTTATCTGTGGTGATAATCACTACACTAAGGATTGTCCAAGACACGTCGAGGTCACTAAGTTCCTTCAAGGGACCCCGAAACCTCCAACTCCGACCGTGTTGTCACAACCCTTCCCTTCTCAACAGCAGGCTCAATTGTCATTCATGACCAACCCTCCCTCTCCACTACATCCTATGTCTTAATGTGTATAGGTGATTCAAAGAAGAATGACATCACACTTACCACTCGAGCCAAAGATTATTCTTCCTCCAAAGAGAAGGTTGATGAAATACCTCCTTCCTTAGTCCAACCATCTCCATCGGCTCCACCTACCAATGGTCCTCTTCATCTCGAACGACTGAGCCTAGACATTGTTCTTCGCCCTCCCCCGAAGGGTGTTGTTCAAAAGTTTGCTTTCAATCCTCAAGCACACGCTACCCAGAACTACAGTATTGTAGAAGATCTGGCCCAAACACCATCTGCGATGTCAACCCTTGAAGTCCTTTAGAGTTGTCCCACACAACGAAATGCACTGTTGAAATCTATTGGTGGAATCAACCCTACGGATACAAATTTAATAATTTTTTACTTGGAAGATCACATTCCAAGGTTACCCCCTCAACTCGCATTTCAAATACAACTTATTGTCTCCGACAAGAACATGTGTAGAACAGTTATTGATGAGGGTGCCTTGATGTGTGTCATGCCTATTACCTGCTGGAAATCCATCAGCTCTCCTCCCTTAACCGAATCCCACAACACGCTCAAAGCCTTCAATGACTCTAGGTTTAAGCCTTACGGTGTCCTCCCTTCGTTGCCTATAACGTTAGAAGGCAAAACGGTCAACATTGAAGTTGAGGTCTTTGACGCTCCTCTCGATTACAACCTTCTACTTGGTCGTAGCTGGATCGATTCCATGCGTGCAGTTGTGTCCACTATTTTTTGTGTCGTATGTTTCCCACATTGAGGAAAAGTAATTACGGTGGACCAATTGGCCTTCTTTAACTCTGATACACGTACCAACAACGTACCTTTCATTGCGAAAACACCCCTTGGATATGAGAATGTCGGTGTGGGTCTTCTTAAAGATTCATCGTTGATGGGTACTTTCCCCATTCCACCACCCGATATCCCACATCCATCTGTCACCTCAATCAACATGATTTCCACCTCTGTTCGAGAAACCCCTGTGTCTTTTGACCTGTGGAAAGTACCCAACCCCGGTGATCATCTTCGCTATGGAGACCAAATGCCTTTAAGTCCGATCGAATCCGCTTATCAAGCCAGTCAATTGACAACTCCTTCTACCCCCTCTCTTGGTGATTTATCTTTGGCTCCATTCCATGTCATTTTTCCTATAGACGAGATGATTATGTTTGTTATGTCCATGGAAGATACCCCTTGGGACGATGGACATCATCGTTCCATTCTCTTCTTGGAAAACATCACCATTGAGAGTTACCAACGGATCTCGACCCCATCGACCGTTGTCGTCATTTCTATCATTCCCGATTCTACGCACGATATGTTCTATGAAGGGAACTTAAGTAATATCTCACCCACCATCCCCCTCGACATATCCATTAAACCTGGAGTTGTCGAAAATGTGCATATCGGAGCTTCGTGTTCCAATGACGAAGTTGTCACCTACAAGTCTCTTTTTCAAGAATTTTGTGATGTCTTCGCATGGAGCTATGAAGAAATGTCGAGTATTGACCCCGACATTGTTGTACATGAGATTAAGACATACCCGGGCGCTAAACCCGTCCGGTCCACCCATGTAAAATAGCTGCAATGAAGCTTGAAGTTGAGAAACTTCTTAAAGTTGGTTTTATTTACCTTGTGGTTCTAACGGACTGGGTTTCCAATCTTGTTCTAGTTAAAAGGAAACAAGGAACGATCCACGTGTGCATTGATTACAAGGATATTAACAAAGCTTATCCTAAAGACAACTTTCCCACCCCCTTCGTTGACCAAATCGTCGACGATTGTGCCAGGAGTGAAATCTTCTCTTTGATGGATGGTTTCTTCGAATATAATCAAATCAATATCATACCCGCCGACCAACACAAGACCTCTTTTATTTGTCCTTGGGGCACTTTTTCCTACCGGAAACTACCCTTTGGTTTAAAGAATGTTGGCGCAACTTTTCAACGTGCTATGTCTTATGCCTTTCATGATATAAAGAACATTGTCCGACCATATCTCGATGACCTACCGGCTCATTCCATGCACCGTGTCGATCATCCAGCACACCTCCGAGCCATTTTCCTCTGATATCGGTTTTACCGTATACGCTTAAACCCGTACAAATGTGTTTTTTGTGTAGAATCCAGCCAACTTCTAGGATTTATTGTTTCACGTCAAGGGATCTAGGTAGATCCTTTGAAGGTCGAGGTGATTCTCAATCTCCCTCCTCCTTCCTCACTTTGCCAGCTACAAAGTTTGCAAGGAAAGGCAAACTTTCTACGTCGTTTCATCCCAAACTATGCTAAGTTAACCCTCGGATTTACTCGACTGCTCAAGAAAGGTTCTGAGTTTGTATGGGATACCCTTGCCAACAAAGATTTCGAAGCTTTAAAACTAAATTTAACCCGTACCCCACTACTTTTCCCACCCAATTACAGTCAAGATTATTTCTTGTATCTCACAACATCAGAATCTACCATTGCTATGGTTCTAGTCCAGGAGGATGATTCTCATGATGAACATGTCATTTATTATTTGAGTCAGAGTCTCACGACTACCGAAACCAATTATGTACATGTTGAAAAACTGGCCTTGGTTGTCGTCCAAGTTGTTCAACGTTTCCGGCACTATATCCTTTTACGCAAGACTACTATGATTTCCAACTACAACCCTATGCAGCACATTCTTACATGCCAATTGCAAGGGGGGAAATACTCCAAATGGATCGTAATACTCCAGGAGCTTGACTTAGAATTTGAACGTGCTAAGTCAAAGAAATCATTGGTGTTTGTCGAATTGATATGCGACCTTCCCTGTTCTGAGATGGAAAATGTAGCAGAGGATTCATTACCCGATGAATCCCTTTTTCTGATCAGTTCCGATGACCTTTGGTATGGGGATATCATTATATATTTCCAAACTCATACTTTCCAGCCCAATTTGTCTAGCACTGACCATCGTCGAATATGTTACCAAGCTCGTCAGTATATTATCCTCGGTGATACTCTTTATCGTCGTGGGATTGACTCCATTTTTCGTCGATGCCTCACTTTTGACGAAGCCGAGAAAGTCTTGAATGACTGTCATTCTGGAGCATGTGGTGGTCACATGTCTGAGTATGCTACTGCCCAAAATATCTTATGAGCTGGGTATTTTTGGCCTTCTTTGTTCAACGATTGTATTATCGCTGTCCAAAAATGCCACGCTTGCCAAACATACAACAACAAAATACGATCACACCCTGTAGTCTCCATTGGACCTTTTTCAAAATGGGGTATCGATTTCATGACATGTCACCCTCACTCGGTCGAGGGGCATGGATACATTATTGTAGTCGTATATTACTTTACAAAGTGGGTCAAGGCGATGCCTACATTCGACAATACTGGAAAGACTACAACACTATTCATATTCAATCACATCATTGCTCGGTTTGGTGTTCCTCAAGCTATCGTTATTGATCATGGTAGCCACTTTAGAAACTTCATGATGTCAGAACTCACCAAAAAGTTGGGTCTTCGCCATGAAAACTCAACACCTTATTACCCACAGGTCAACGACCAGGTTGAAGCAATAAACAAAGTCCTCATTATCATGCTTCAACGAATGATAGGGATTCACAAAACTAGTTGGCACACGATGTTGTTTTCAGCATTGTGGGCTTACCAGACATCTGTCAAGTCTGCTACCAGGTTTACACCTTTCCAGTTAGTTTATGGTCTCGAAGCCATCTTGTCGATTGAATGTGAGATACCGTCTCTAAAGCTAATTGTTGAACTCCTCCCAAACACTTATGCTGAAGAAGAACGTATGTTGTATCTTATGCAACTAGACGAAACCCGTCGTGATGCCACCCTAGTTATAGAAACCCAAAAGAAACGCGTCAAAGTCCAATACGACAAACATGTCAAGCCACACATTTTCTTTGAAGGTGATCTAGTTCTCCTTTATGAACAAGATCTAGATATGCTAGGAGTCGAAAAATTTGAGGCTATGTGGCGAGGCCTTTATATCGTCAAATAGGTGTTGGAGAAAGGAGCCTACGAGTTAGTGGACTACGATGGTATCCCTTTGAGTGAACCCAAAAATGGGCTTTACTTAAAGAAGTACTATGCTTAGATCATTTGTGCATGAGTGCTTGTATTTTATTATATCATACTTTTGTGTGATACTTTAGTGTGCTTTTTCGTTACCTAGTTTCTACCCTTGACCGCTTACCTTGTGTTGTGCTTGGTTTTCAGATGTCGGAGTCTTCACTACCCCACATTGGCTTTGCCGATGGCGCTAGTCATAGTACTCAGAACCTTGATTATGTTGCATGGGCAATTTATGGACCTACAAACAAACTTATCAGTCTACGAGGTGTTTTCCTCGGTCATGCAACCAATAATATCACATAATATAGCACCGTCATCGAATTGTTGATTAATTCTATTTCGCTTGGTATATGCCACCTGGTTATACGACTTGATTTGCAACTAGTAGTGCTAAATTTAAGTAATGTCTATGCTATCTGAAGTCATACTTTATTGCAGGTATATCTACGAATTCGTCTCTTGGAACATTATTTTGATTATATCGAGTATCAACACATTCCTAGATGTGTAAATACATTCACTAATGCTTTAGCTAAGTATGTGTTGAACAGACATCTAAGACATTTATGAAACCAACCACACATCACATGTATCATACAAAATGAAATAAGTTGGTAGAAGCCGCATATATATATAACAATCAAAAGTTCTACAAAAAAAAAATTCCAACGACCAAAATATCAAAATACGAAGCCCATGGCTTCTACAATTTAGCATCACGGATGACACTCACAGTAACATACAACTGCTTGGGCTACCCTACGGATAAATCGACTAAGAGACTCAGACACACCCACAGTATGGCGTTGATAGCACCTTGGGATCTCCCCAATAGCGATGTCTGAGACATCTACAGTCAGTCCCTCTAAGTTCTGTTCAATTTCCTCGTAGTCCTCAGCATCCCATCTTGCCACTGGAGCCACTTTTCCTCTTCTCTGAATGGGAGATGTTCCTGGAGGTCGATACAGCCCCACATCTGTGTCATAAAAAATAAAAAATAAAATTTAGTCCTTGGATCGAAAACATAAAAACATTTTATATAATAAAATTTACAAAAACATTACAAAAGAACAAAATGTGTACTTCTTACCTAAGTCACCCCACTGAGCATCCTCAAGTAGAACCAAATTCGGATCTCCTCATAAATCCAAGCTGGCATATGCATGGTCATCGATCATCAGCATCTAGGGCGTCAACCAGTCAAAAAATGAATTGTTATATTTGATTATAGTCCCTGATACGTGCCGAGCCATGAGGTTACACCACCTCATCATCCTAGGATCCTGTGGAGCCGGTAAACCCCAATATACTTGTAGACGCAGTAGTGGGACCCTCTCAAGGAAGAATGAAACCAAAATCGACCCGTACCTTAACTGTTTCAGGTTACCTCTTCTACACTTTGTCAGTTGCCTCTTCATACTGCAAAGAACTGCGTCCAACCAGTTGAAAACCCAAGGCTCTGTGCACTTTATTGCATATTGGAAATATCTCTAGAGAGCCATGTGCAGAGCCATGCTCCCGGCCATGCGTGCAATGGTAAAGAAGATAGTCCATAAGGTCAGATCTTGGACACCCCAGATGGAAACTTTACCCTTGCTTCTCTCCACCTCGGGAACACAATATTGGCGAACATACTCGCTCATAGGAAGTCCACCACCTCTACCTCCGGTCAGAGTCGCATGGTATCCACGTCATGACAACCTTGTTAGAAAATAGATATCCTCGATATTTAGTGTGAGTGTGTGGACCCCTACATGAAATACATGTTGATCCACATCCCACATGTGGACCAAGTACTCTAACAACCTGAGTTAGGCTCTCATGCCCGGGATCCTGAAAATTTTTAAGATCCCGCATTCTCGGAGGGAAGCAATTGTACCCGGATCATTTTTGACAATGGTATCATCCTCCTCGTGTTCTCTTTCCCTCCATTCCAATGTCATGATGATCAATACCTGCGATGGAGCCATGAGAAGGAAGTTAACAACTCGTTTTAACCTCTTGAATAAATTTTTATTGAGCAAAAACACACATGAAAATACAATTTTCGTCCCTCGCAGGTGAAGCTTGCACACAGTGCAAGATTCTCGCAGGTGCACTGAAGCCCACCTGCGAGAACCTTAGGTTCTCGTAGGTCCCGAATGGCTCACCTGCGAGAATGCCTGAGCACACCTACCGGCCCTAAATGGAATCAAAACACTAAAATTTGCCATTAAAAATTAATTTTAATCCATGAAAAAGTTGAAGAATCAGGAGATTACCTTGTTGACCAAAACCGTTTGTCGAATGACTGCTTGTACCTCCCGCAATCGAGTGAAGAAATTTGGGGAAAAAGAGGTGTGTTGGACAAGTTTTTTAAAAAGTAACAATGAAATGGTAAAAGGGGCTTTTTACCCATATTTATTCCCTTTTTACTATTTCTCATTAATTTTTTATATTATTTTTATTATTTTGTTTGAAAACCTAATGCCCTAATGGCCTTGTGAGCATGGTTTTTCGCAGATAGATGACCTAGAAGCCCAAACGATGTTGTACGAGTATTTTGTTCTTTTTTTCGTCACATGTACAAATACCTTTTTAGGGTTTTGTAGGAAAAACCTCGAGCTCAGTCTTCGTTCGTTCTCACGCTTGAAAATACATGAGAATGCAACCGAGTATACTTTTGTCATCTTTTCGTACTCGTCATGGTAACACAAAAACAAGGAAAATAAGGGAGTATCAT
Source organism: Picea engelmannii (assembly GCA_009831015.1). Classification (NCBI taxonomy): domain Eukaryota; kingdom Viridiplantae; phylum Streptophyta; class Pinopsida; order Pinales; family Pinaceae; genus Picea; species Picea engelmannii. Next base: position 291,132 of record ML782551.1, on the reverse strand, counting down.
TTAAGCTCTTTTCACGCTCCATTAAAACGAAAAGATTGTCGAGCGATCTTGTTATTTTCACGCTCATAAAATTATTTGAAGAAAATGTTCGATGAGTGATAGTTTATCACTTTTTCGGTCTCATCGAACTAATTTATGAAAAAGGAGCTGAGAGAGTTCTCTTTAAGTGTTTTTCAGACTCTCAAAACATGAAAAACCTTAGAGTTTTCTATCTTTGGACTTGTTAAACAAACATCGAAAGGCCCTTATGGGACCGAACCACTCCTTCCTAGGGTTTGTTAAATGTACTCCAAGGGACTCGTCCGAAGGATGAGCTTACATCAACAAGCATATGTTATCCTCCTCAAGCTTGTGTAAAAATAAAGAGGTACTCGCCAGAAATGGTGGGGGGAATTTTGGGAAAGGGATACGTCTTCGTATTGGTATTAGTGGCAGTAAGCGTCGCTCTTGAACATGATACCCCCTGTTTGTCATTTGAATCTGGGTTCGAAAATCCATTTGTCTCTCGTCTGACTTGCTACAAGGTTATATCTTGGGTCATATTTGAGTTAATGCCGCCAAGACCATTGTTGTGTCATTCATATGTTCAAGAGAAGTCCAAAAAAGCCCTCCATTGGGTCGGCCATCTGTAGTTCTCAATGCTTACCGTGTTGGCCTTCCCTGTGTTCGTTTCAAATCATATTCATACTTTGACTTACCCTAAGAATCTATTACTTATTTCATGTCATTGATGGGGGATACATCAAGGCCCTCCTGTGACGAGTCTTTTTCCGTCGACTCCAACTCATTATCCAGGAATAAGACTTAGAAATCATTTAGTACCTTAGAACCTGCATGCCTTAATGGCAAGTCTCTTCGCTTTCAACAGTGGATTCACATCATTGGTCCCTGATCAAGAGATTCCGCCGAGTTTTCAAATTCGACTCATTTATTCACATTCATTCAGATTGTACTTAGGTACCTTGGGAGTCATTAACATCAATGGTGATTTCCCTTGCACTTTTTAACGGTTTTCATCAATGACCAGTAATCAAGTGGTTTCTACCATGTTCAACTTCGACACATGTAATCACATGGCTAGATTCGTACTTTCATACGACGAGATTGAAGACCGTGGGTCTCATCTTTTTGGTCCAGGTTGCGATGGAGTATTTATGATTTGTATCGACACATAGATCCACTTTGTATGTCACGTGGCTATGTCCTAATCTGAGTCTTCTAACATAGATCCACAGTGTATTCCTAGTGGCTATGTAGCATTTTGGTGACATGGATCCACGGTGTATGATTGGTGGCCATGGCCTACATTTGTGATTTCATTCATTTGTGGTTTGAGCATGGGAATGCCTACCTTAGAGCTAGTATTATATTCTACAGATGCTTAATTGTTTGCAGGTTTCCAATTAGGTGTGATCCTGGTTTCTGACACACACACACACATTTTACAAAGTATTTTGGTTGTCATGAGTTCCGGCCTCATACTTTGGGGGCATTCTGTTACACATTATTTTGGTCACTCTGATTATGTCTCTACAGTTATGTGTTCATGCTCTCATAAGTACCTTTTGCTTGAGAAAAGTGACTTTTGTCTTCTTCTATAAAACATATTTTTAAGATGAGTTCGCAGGCTACATGTATTGTAGGGTGCGAGAAACCCTGACTCTCATAGGCCACTCTATACCTGGATTGTGAGATGTTCGCAGTTTTCTCTATAAGTAGGGTGTGAACCTGTTTCAAAGATTAAAAGGGAGAAGAGGTTACGAAGGTTCTAGAAGAGGATCTTCTAGAAAATGAGTTGGCATTCGCATGGTTGGCATCCTACTGGCTTCTCATATTTAGTGGGATCATCCTCATCCCTTTAACCATCTCTCCTTGTCTTATATAATGAAAGGTTTCTCAAGGAAGAGGTTAAGCAAGATTGAATAGAAATTTGATGAAAGAATAGATTCAAAATTGTGTGAGGAATCCTGTTTGAATTGATGCTTTAGGCCTCCATTTATCCATCAATCTGTCGTGGATCTTCTTCATGCAAGTGTGGAGCAAGTGCGTGTGTTGGAATGAAGGACCACTGAAAGGAATCTTGCGACATCAAGGCAATCTAGTTGTACCTTCTACTTTTATTTAATATAATACAGTGGCATGTCCCTTTCCCATAAAATTACTCTTATTTTATTACATGACTCCTTGATCACATGTTTAAGTCTTCATTGAATGGATTATTGTTGCTTTCACCTCGGTCGATTTGTGTCATTGTAGATCTGATATCACAAGGCTACCAAAGCGAAGTAGGGACAACAAAGACATAAGGAAGCGATATCTAAAGGTACGTCACTTATTCCTTCTTCAATGACAAATTCAATGATTGTAACTTAGGGGAAGTGTCATGTCCTGTCCTGTTTTATTCTAGATCCAGGTGGATCTAGGGAGATCTGTTAATGTCCGCATATACTGATTTATCCAATAACACCTCTTCTTCAGATGATTCAGATTTTGCATCATCCAACTCAAGCTCTATTTTCTCAGGTTTGTCTTGCGTTGGTAGGAATTCATGTTTGGACACATTTTTTTCCTCTTTGAAAACAACATCTCAACTATAAACAGTCTTCTTGGTTTCTGGGTTCCAAAGATTATAACCTTTCACACCATCTTTATAACCAATAAAGATGCACTTTTCAGCCTTTTTATCCAGCTTACCTATTTTCCTTTGGAACATATACATAAGCATCACAACCAAACACTCTAAGATGTTGAAGAGAGGGTTTCTTTCCAGACCATACCTCGTGTGGAGTTTTATCATCCAACTTTGATGAAGGTGATCGATTGACCAGGTAACATGTTGTACCCATTGCCTCTGCCTAGAATTCTTGTCTTAACTCGGCACCGCTGAGCATGCTCCTTTCTTTTTCCATCAGTGTCTTGTTCATCCTTTCTGCAAATCCATTATGTTGAGGAGTGTATGGAGTTGTCTTTTGCCTTGCTATACCACACTTCTTACATAATTCTTCGAATTCATTTCCGCAGAATTCTCCACCATTATATGTTCTCAATACCTTTATTTTCTTCTCTGTCTAATTTTCTACCAGAGCCTTAAACTCTTTAAATTTATCAAATACCTCGGATTTCTTTCTAAGAAAATAAATCCATGTGTACCTTGAGAAATCATCTATGAATGAAACATAATACACAGACTTACCTAGTGATGGAACAGGCACAGGTCCAAACTCATCACTATGTATCAATTCTAAGATCCCCTTTGCTCTTGTAGCACCAGATGGGAATCTTACTCGATTCTATTTACCATATATGAAATGTTCACAGAAATCAAAATCCAGAGTGCAATTAGACATACCTTCAACCATGCCTTTACCGTGTAGTGTTTGAAGGCCCTTTTCTCCAATATGCCCCAGTCTTTGATGCCACAGCATGGTCTTCTTTTCAGGGACGGTATTGGTCTTGTCTTCTTTATTTGTCTGCTCAAGGACAACATAACTGTTACACACATTAGTATAAGTGCTTCCCAACAAATTGTACAGGTTCCACACCGAACTCTTCTAATCAACACCATTGCTCCTCGTACCATCTTGCAAGTGTTCTTTCCAAATACAGTATTCACTCATGCATCATCCAACTTGCTTACAGATATTAGGCTCCTGGCTAGTTTTGGAATGTGAAGAAGCCCAAGGAGAGTTCTAATCCTTCCAAATTTTAACAACAACTTAACCCTTTCACGTCCCATTATTTTTTTTGTCGAGTCATCTCCTAGGAATACATCACCACCATCATATTTTTCATATTCATAGAACCACTCCCTGTGAGGAGTCATATGGTATGACGCACCTGAGTCGATCAACCATACATCACAGTATGCATGTGTACTTGTAGATGCAAGGTAAACATCACCTCCTTCTTCAGTAGAGGTTTTTGCCTCTATGGAAGAGGTACTATCGGATCCCTTTGTTTTTTCAACCTTCTTAGACTTGCAATCTTTCTTATAATTCCCTGTTTTACCACACTTCCAACATTTCCTCAAAGATTTTCCTGGAGACTTAGATCTACCTGTAGATTTAGATCTCCACCCCGAAGGCTTACCGAGATTCTTGTCTTGGGTACGACCTCTTACAAATAAAGCATCTGTGCTATGACCATCCATGCTTTTCCACCTCATCTCTTCAGATAACAAGGATGCAACTACATCCTCATACGTCAATGTAGATTGAGTGGTACTACCTATTGCTACAACCAGATTATCCCAAGAGTCTGGAAAAGAACATAACAAATTGATACACCTATCTTCTTCTGCAATCGTAATATTAACAGAGCCAAGTTGACTTACCAAAGTATTAAAGGCATTTAGATGTTCTGTCACAGAATCTCCATCTTCCATCCTAAGATGATACAACTTCTTTCGAAGAAACAACTTGTTTACCAAGGACTTTGATTGATATAAATTTCCCAACTATTCCCATAGTTCCTTAGCTGTAGATTCTCCCGAGACATTCAACAACACCGAATCTGCCAGGCAGAGTCGAATAGTACTCTTTGCTCTTCTGTCCAATTTCTCCCAATCTTCTTTCGACATACCAGTAGGTGGTGTACTAGTAGGTTGTGTACCAGTCATTTGTGTGCCAGTAGGTTGCGTACCAGTAGGCTGTGTACCAGGATCCACAGTGATCCATTGTTATTTGTCTACAAGAAGGTCCTCCATCTTCAGCTTCCATAGCTCAAAGTTTTTACCGTTGAACTTCTCTATCTCGATTCTATAAGAACTCGCCATTCCTCTTTCTTCACTCAAATCACCACTGCAAAAACTCCCACTAAACCCGGGTTTATCACAGACCCAAGATAAACTTGATCTATCAAGACCGAGCCAAACCCTCAACAACAAAGGCATCCCTCTGAAGCCAAAAACGAGCTCTGATACCACATGTAAGTTTTAAACCTGTGAAGTAAAGCAATGCATATAGATTCTTAAGCAAAACAAAATTTAATCAATGGCTCATACACAGAGTACACAGAGATTTTATACCGGAAACCCTCAACTGGGAAAACCTTTCTTATATTCATTATGTCGAATTTCACCATTCACCATACAATATATACAATGTTTTTAGGTATTCCGTAGATACCAAAACCCTAATCCCTTAATCTATGATTAATTTAGTAAACCGCTAAAAATAACAAAATCCGCTAAAAATAGCAAAAACCACCCTCAGACGCAGTTGTCGCATCTGACGCGCCCACACACACATGCAAAGAATATAACACATACCCAACAAGAATATGGTGTCCTCCCAAGAGACTATCCAACCAATATCTCCACATGTCCCAGGAACTCAAGCTCCACATAGTACAGATACATAAAAATAAACTTGGGCTCTATAGGAGAGACACATAGTTGATGAAGCATAAGATGTTGTTAGGGAGATGGATGCATTGGATGTTCAAGTTCATGAGTTCTCTCAATCAACTACTATTAGGACATGCATAGATATAGGGATGTTGAATAGAAAATGGGCATGGTTTGTGCCTAACTACACTTTTTTTTTTTTGGTTATTATTGTTACCTATGGGAGATTGGATCAAGCTACAAAGGTTGAGAAAATGTTTGAAAACATGGTTAAAGCAAGAGTGGAGTGAGATGTTGTTTGTTTATGGTGCATTGAAACTATATGTGTGTGGAAGAAGCTCTACGTTATTTTCAAACAATGCAAGAGACTTTTTTACATGGAACTTTGTGGTGTATAGCTCTTTGATTAATGTTTATAGTAAATGTGGTATTTTCAAGGATAAGAAACCTACAAAGGAATTTAGAAATTACGTGTTGAGTGGGATGTCTTTCCATCATGTAGTATGATTAAACTTTATACTTATGCTAGCATGGTGATTAAGGCACAAGAAGTGTTCAAGGTCTTAAAAGAAAGGCAACAAGCAAATAAATTTTTATTTTCTATGATGTTGACATTGTATAAAATATTTGGAAAGCTTAATGAAGTCATTAGAATCATGAACAAAATATTAGGATTATGATTTCTTACAAATGTTATTTCTTTTAATAGCGTCATTAGCATGTTCATTAAAGATGCGACATTGAGAGAGGATGCTAATATTTACCATATGTTAAAACTAGAAGTTTCACCCAATGAGATTACATTAAAAAAAAACATTAGCATTATTTTGAAGAAAGGACGCATTCCAAGAAAGGCAGTGGAACAACTTGATGTGTATGTAAATGTGGATTTCACACACACTATATTTGGGCCTTGATTAATGATATTCTATTATGTAGTGGGGGTGCATTTTGAAGTTTTGGAAGCTTATGATGGAAAGTAAGCATATGGGTTGGATCTTGATGTATTTGCTTGAATTTGATAGTGATGAGAAGATCAACGAATTTCTCAAGATGTTCATGAGCATATAATTCATAGTTTTTAATTAGATATAATTATATATGTATAATAATTAGTTATAAGAAGTTATGTTTGGTAGAAAGTGTGAAACGAATGTAGAAAGTGTAAGAAGAATGTTTTACACAATAAAGCAAAAGGGTTTTCAACAAAATAAGTTCATATTTAAGGTAATTTTAGATGCTTATAAAAGTGTTGGGAAGTTTGATCTATGTAAGTTTGTTTCACAAGAGAGGGAGTTCATGCACCAATTGCAAGAGTAGGTCACATTACAACTATGTTACACAAATGTGATTTCAAGATTCATTTCATGCACAAGTATTTCAAACACAAGTTGGCATAATCTATACATTTAGATTGTTGTATCTTTAACATTTTGTAAAACTTAGAACATATTATTTTTTTTAGGAAAATTATCCTTAGGGTTATTGTGATGTATAAAAAAATTGTAGATAAAAAACTATTTGCAAATAAAACTATAAAGATGTTCTCTTGTTCAATATTAATTAACACTAGTCTAAGGGGTTAGTTCAATCAACTATCACCAATGCAATTGGAAAGGGGTTAGTTCAATCAACTATCATTAATGTAATTGGAAATTTGTCTAGTTTTGCACTGACAACTCCCCAAATTGAATCCCTTAAGTTAGATGCACTAGTCTATGTTGATGGATTTACTAAGGACATCGTCCATTAATATGGGGAAACATCCCTTCAATTTCCAAAAAAAAAATAGTAACCAAGACTTTGAAGATAAACATCAATATTTTAGCTTTTGAATTGAGAAGTTTCATGTTCCTCTTTCAGATTAATAAGTGTAATCAAAATGATTATTGAATATGTATAAAAAAAAAATAAACATTATGGTTGTTACTATTGTGATATTTAACAGCAACAAAGTTAAATACTTATATTAAACAACCACTAAACTTTTGAAAACGTGTTTGATTCATTTTAAATCTCACATAACACAAATAGCATCAAGTAAGAAATACTTTCTTACTAATGAATTTTGTTTTTTTACATCTTGAAGCTCACACAAAATTATAATATTATTTTAATTTTAAATTTGAATTCATGTATTAAATTACATTCTCTTCGATAGTTAGAAAAATTTTAAATACATTTTTTTATTTATTTTTTTCAAAATCAATATATGATGAGAAAACCCAAAATAAATTTATAAGAAAATAAAATATAATTAAAACATTATAAATCAAAATATATTGATAAGAAAATAAAATATAATTAAAATATCATCTAAATTAATTAAGTCAAAATATATTGATTAAAAAACAAAATATAATTAAAATATCATCTAAATTTGCGGGAAGAAACAGGAAATTTCAACAGCGCTCTTGTCTTCGTAGAAGGGTTAAATATTTAAAATATTATTCAAAATAAATTATTTAAAATATTATTTATAAACCATAAAGATATACTTTATTTTTTTAAGCATTCAAAAACACATATTTTAAAAAAATATTTAAATATTTAAAATATTATTCATAAAGCATACTTTATTTTTTTTAAATACTTGCATTGAAAAACACATAAAACACATATTTTTAAAAAAATGATTTAAATATTTAAAATATTATTTATAAACCATTCTTTATTTTTTTTAAATACATTGAAAAACACATGAAAGACAAAAGGAAAAGGGAATGAGTCATCAAGTTTTGTATTTATGGGAACTTTGTTAATATAAAAAAAGATACCATTTCCAAGATGTATTTGGAGTTAATTAATGTAAAGATGCCCTTCAAGTTGAGGATGTCTAGTATGTTATTTTAAAAGCTAACATATTTGTGTTAATGTTATTTAATATTAAATAATAATGTTATAATGTTATTTGGGTTAGTTTTTTGGAAATAAATTATATATTAAATTTTGAAATATTTAATATTTTTAGTGAATATTTTATTCTTCATATTTAATATTTTTAGTGAATATTTTATTCTTCATATTTAATATTTTTAGTGAATAAAATTGAAATAACAATTAAAAAAAATATTTAAATATATTAAATATTATAGTATTTATATAATCATAATTTTAAATAAATATTAAAAAATAAAATATAGTATGATAATGATATATTTTAAATCTTATTTTAATAAAATTGAAAGTCAATCCAAGACAACATTAATTTAAAACAACTTTGCTCCTAGTGCAACAACTACAACATAGAAATTATTAATTTAATTTGTACTAATAATTATATAAATATATTTAACACAATATTGAAACTTTAATATATAAAAATTTGATTAGAAAATGAGAAATAAAATTAAAAATACATATATAAAATTTTAACATCTTTTTAAAATTAAACTTTACATATATAAACTTCAAACATCTTTGTAAATTTGAAGCATTATTCTTGCGATTAAAATATGAAATGGATAGGGTATTGATTTATTTCACTTTCATGTTTAATGTGGGCTTGAAGGAAAACATACATTTTCATATCCACAAATATAAAGTGTGTAGTATTAAGTTTTTTTACTTAAATAATTTTTAAAATAATATTTAGTGTAGTTTAGTCTTTGTTTTATAGTGATATTTTGAGTAAATCAAATGAAAACATTTGTAATAAATTATGTATTTGTAATAATGGAATAAAAATATTTACATTTTAATTTAAAGCTCTTTATTTGGGAAACTAGTTCCCAAGCTCCTATTTCCTTGATGTTGAAGCTCCCAAAAAGCTCTCAAGTTCCCAAAAGAGTTATCAATCAATTCGGGAGGTTCCCTACCAATTCCTAAGCTCCCATAACGTAGAGAAGAAATTTGAAAAATACAAATTCTGTGCAACTATGATATCAAGTAATAATATTAGACTAGGGAGAAGCTTTTACCTACCCTCGCCCCACCAAACAATATTACACTCTCCTACTGCAACTACGAACCCCCCTCTGTTTCTTCCTCCCACCTTCCCCCTTTCCACTTGCTCTGGGCCTTCCTTTCCCATCCCATCACCCTTCTCCCCTCACTTGCACCCACACCAGAGGCTACAAACCAATGCCTCAACTACACACAACCCATCTCCATCTCCTTTACCCTTCACCCCTGCCAGACCAAAGGGTTATGCTACTCCCACGGGCGGTAGAACATCTCCTCTCCAGCCTTAGTGCCCAAAGAAAAAAAAAACAATTAGTGATAGGAGACGACGTGGGACTAAAAGACACGGTCAACTTGGCCTTATGCACTTTGGTGGGAAGGATTTCATACAGGTTTCTCTGTAAGACAGAGATTGTTGCATGGGTTCAGTCGTCCTGGAAGCCACTGCTTGGATACTCACCAGATATCTCCTACCTTACAAATGGGTGGTTCAAATTCCATCTACACTCCCTGGAGGACACCTCCTTGATACGAAAGGGACATTGGTTACTTGATGGAGGGAGCCTCATGCTCAAAAGGTGGTACGTAAGTTTTAATCTTACTCAAGATTAGTTTTCATTTCAACATGTTTGGGTTCTCCTCCCAGGACTCCCTCTCTATCTCTGGAACCACAAAGCTTTGGAGGCTATAGGCACCAGTCTGGGCACTATCCTAACTATTGATTCAAAAGTTTTAACTGCTCCTAACAAAAGGGTTGCTATAATCTTTGTGGAACTGGACATCCACGAAGGTCTATAGGAATTGATAGAAATTGAGTGGAGGGGACACACCATCCAAGAAAATATCGACTACCTTGGTATACCCTTCAGGTGTACGCTTTGTAAACAAACGGGTCACCTCCATAAACATTGCACTGGTAGAGAGGCAAAAGATTTGTCAGAAAATACTTTGCTAGAGCTCTCTTCTAAACAGGACTATCTTGGGGAAAACACATCAGCTCCACAGCCTGACTCACAAGACTCATTGGTTCATACTGTCCCGAATACAACTACTGGTAAGTTGAGACTTCACTGCCCCTCCCTTTACTTCTCCTTAATTACCTGGGAAAGGGAACTTCTAGACAAATCTCCCCCATCTTGTACATTAGCCTCTTAACCTCCCCCCTGCAACCCACACCCGCCTTCCTAGTGTATCCCCCAGCAACCATCTACAGATGCCCCCTCTCTGTAATTTGGACCTCTTCGCCTCCCCACACAATACTTTCTCTCACCTACCTCATCTATTATCCCACCTATTACGACTCGGGCTACCTCTTCACAATCTATTGCTACAACAACATTTAGCCTACCTAGTAGTGATACCCTTCCTACCCTTTTTGAAACACCCTTGGGTGAACTTGGGAATTTTGTGGGCCACATTGATGATTTACATGTGGATTATAGAGAAACTGACCCAAGAAATGATACACTGGTCGAGCTCCTGGATAGCCTAGTTCTTTCCTATCGCGAGGTCCTCTCCCTGGTCCCCTTACCTACATACTCAGGGAAATCCATTCTTGGATCTTCGGATATGGCCTCGACTTCAAACACTGTCACTACATCTAAAGATCAAATGGAAAAGGATTTTAGCTAGTCAAAGGGCAGGGGTTTTTCACTCTCCCCGGTTAAAACAAGAAGTGCTAGACGAAAAGAGGCAACTCTGGATAAGGTTTTTGTCACCAATCCTGCTACAACACCACTGGATCTTGGGGCGCCTAGAGGCATTAAAGCCCTGGCAAGGGTTAAACAATGATTCTTCTCTCTCTAAACATCAGAGGGGCAGGGGGAAGCCTAAAATCTGCCTCTTTCAGACGACTGCTCCACTAGACCACACCGAATATAATTTTCTTATAGGAAACACTTGTTGTTGGTTCAAAAGTGATAAAATTTCTCTACAACTTTCGCCCAGATTGGCTTTCAACTTCAGCTATTTCTTCGGGTACTTCGGGAGGATTAGTTGTCACTTGGGATCCCTCAAAATTCTCGCTTTCTCCTTTGCCATGTAGTGGTGGTATCCTCCTAAAGGGTACCTATCTTTGGAATGCTCTTTCGATCACTCTTCTAAACATTTATGCCCCATGTAGCGATAAAAAAACCTTTTGGGATAAAATGGCAGGCCGCAGATTACTGTCAGGTAAGGATTTGATTTTAGCTGGGGATATGAACTACACAACTAGAGTAGAGGAAATATGGGGTTCCACAGCTTCGGTGGACCCACTGTCCACTTACTTCTCCTCGCTCCTTCATTCACACAATCTTGTGGATCTAAAGTCAGCTGCCATCGTACCTACCTGGCGCAATGGGCGCACTGGACCATATGTGATTTCTAAACGATTGGACCTTTCATTCTCTCAGTAGACTTGTTTCTCCAGGCTGATTGTATTAGGACATGGGTTGAATCACCATTTTTCTAAGACCATGCCCCGATCATTTTGTAACTAGCTCCTTGCAGAAATTTCTCCTATCCATTTAAATTTAATCCAAGCTGGCTCATGGAACCAGATATCCACCGTTTAGTCAAACTTGTGTGGATTGATCCATTCTATCTTACTGAACCGAATGTCCAGCACCATTTGGTTGGAAAATTAAATGCCCTCAAGCGATTGGTACACAGATGGGCTATATCTCACAGACATATTCGACTTCAGTGACTACTTGAGTTGGAGGCATCCCTGTTGGAACTTTCCCACAAGATCAACGACCTGTCACACTTGGATAAGGAATTAAACTGTCTAGAGACTGAATGAAATGAGCTACTTCTGGTTGAAGAGGCACTGTGGCGCCAACGACACAGAGCCACATGGCTTAAATGTGGGGACAACAACACAAAGTTCTTCCACGCCTTTTCTAGTAACCGCAGAAATACAAAACACTTATGGGCAATTACAGATGATGTTGGCTATACATTTAAGGATCAACGGTCTTTAAAAACAACAGCTTCTAAACACTACAAGAAGTTTTATGGAGCTAGAATTGACCCCCAAATCTTGGACTCACTTAGAGTGGCGAGCCTCTATCCCATAATGGAAACTGTGGAGGAAAGTAGCCTTATGGTTCGACCTTGTTCACTTCAGGAGGTAAAAGATATCCTCCACTCTTTTAAAATTGATAAGAGTCCCGGTCTGGATGGCTAGACTGTCGAAATTTTTCTCTTTTATTTCGATCTAGTAGGTCCTGAACTTCTTGACTTGGTTGAAGATTCCAGGCTTCGGGGAAGACTTTATGGCTCTTTAAACTCTACTTACCTGAATCTGATTATGAAAGAAAACAATCCCTCGTCCTTTGGAGATTACAAACCTATTTCACTCTGTAATTTGTGTTACAAATTGATCATAAAACTTATAGCCAACCATCTAAAACTGGTTCTTTCTCGCTCCTTATCTAGCGAACAATTGGGCTTTCTCCAAGGCACATAGATCCTCGATGCAATAGGAACTGCACAAGAATGTCTTCATAGTATAAAAACAAAAAAATCAAAGGCACTGATTCTTAAATTAGATCTAAAAAAGGCCTTTGACTGTATCGACTGGGACTTTCTTCGGTTGATTTTGGTTCAATCAAGTTTAAGCTTGACTACTATCAATTGGATCATGGGTTGCATCACGAGGCCACCTTCTCGATTCTAGTCAACGGTGAAACCTCACCTTTCTTCCATAGTGGCAGAGGCTTGCACCAAGGTTGCCCACTATCTCCCTTACTATTTATTTTAATTATGGAAGGCCTAAGCATTCTTCTTAAATGCAACCAACTGCAAGGGAACTTGATATGTGTAAGATGTTAAAGATTCTCCACCTTCTTTTCTTTGACGATGTCCTGATTATGAAAAATGATTCCATAATTGAATGGAGAGAAATCGAAACCATCTTACTAGTCTTTTGCAGGGGCACTAGCCTCCAGATAAACTGGTCCAAGTCCACCTTTCATTTTTCAAACCTCACTGATCAGTCTCTTATCTCTCTCCAATCACTCTTCCCTCGTACCTTTACAAATCTGTCGAAAGGATTCGATTATCTTGGTTATTTCATTAAGGCAGACTCCTACAGGAACGTTGACTGGAACTGGCTCCTAGAAAAAGTAACAAAAACAAATTGGGAACTGGTGCAATCGTTGGATCTCTCTCGGTGGGCGCTTTACTCTCTTAAAAGCAGTACTGGAAGGCCAACCGATTTATTGGATGGCATTGGTTTCTCTCCCAGTAACCGTGCTCCATAAACTTCACAAGCTTTCTTTCAACTTTCTCTGGTCGAGTTATACATCCACCTCCCGCCTCCATCTCTATAGTTGGGATACACTTGCAAAAATAAAACAGAAAGGAGGTTGGGACCTTTGAAACATGCTCCTCTTCAACCTGGCACTTGCTGCAAATACTCTTTGGTGGGTTTTATTTACTTCAGGGATTTGGCACTCAATTATCTTGGACAAGTACCTTCCTCATCTCTTAACTACTACTTGGCTAAGATCATCTCCACAATTACCATGCTCTGCCTCCTATACCTGGAGAAATTTGGCCAGGACTGCCCCTCTTATTTCCTTTTGGCTCTCTTGGAATCCGGGGTCTGGCCATTCCATCCACATTGGCAGGGATCGTATACTAGGCATGGGAGCCTCCTCAACTCTTTCGACACAACTACTAGACCACCTGTACTCTTCACAAATATATTTCCTTTTCCAATCAAAACTTTTGAGCGACACAGTCTCTTTCTCTCATTGATGGTGCACCAGTGAAGAACTCAAACTGCAAGATGCACTAGCTATTGAATGAGATTTTTTCACTTCCTCTCTTACAGCCACAAGAATAAATCTCTCGGACAGGGAGGACTCTCTCCTTTGGATCAGAGGAAATGCCTCTAGGCGCCCATCTGTCAGTAATCTCTACACAACCATCACAAATTTAATCTAGCCACTTCCTACCAATCACTGGAGAAAAAGCATTTGGAAATGGAAAATTCCGATGAAGATTAAGCTCTTCATCTGGCTCTCCCTGGATTGCAAAATTAATACCTGAGACATCCTTCGAGAGAAGGGGAGGATCGACCCTAACTTCTACCACCTCTGTCGCAAGGACGAGGAAACTGCTATTCACATTTTCATTGAATGCACTTTTACTAGAGGCGTATGGACCCATATTTCATAATTGCTTCATCTAACGTCCTCATGGCTTTGACCAACTCTTCGGGATTGTCTCAAATCATGGAGCATTCACCAACGTTCACATCTCCTACTTCCACCTTTCATTTGCAGGTTCATCTGGCTGGAAAGAAACATCACAGAATTTGAAAGCTCGATTCCCTCCATCTCGGCGGTGGTCCACGGAGCCCTTGGCTCTTTTGACTCTTGGTCTACCTTTTACAGGAGAATCCATCATCCAAAGCTCACTCAAAATCCAACCCTCTCCACGAGAATGCCTACAGCGTGGTTTGATGGCGCTGCACACTCAAACATGATCAAATGTGGAGCTAGTGGACATTCGTGATTATCAAATACCTCCTACTTCTGCTGGACTCTCAACTGTGGGCCTGGTTCCAACACAAAGGCAGAATTGATGGGGGCCTGGGCATCACTTCTCTTGGCGTCTAGGCACAACTTTCTGGACCTTCAACTCCTCGGAGATTCAAAAATTATTATAGACTAGTTAAACTCTAGAGGCAAGCTTCAGGTCTCCGCTCTTCTTGGTTGGATGGAAAGAACTCGGGAGCTCCAACAAAAGTTCAGACAAGTCACCTATTTTCATACCCCGAGAGAAAACAACAAAAAAATTGATGCCCTCTCCAAAATCGCCCTTCAGAAACAAGACGAGTTACTCTCCTATAATCATTGGCTTGATAATCACGAGGCCCCTCTTTCTTCATAAACATCTTCTAATCACTCTCAAGCACTTTCTAATTATTCTAGTTTGTATCTGAGATCTATATTCTTCATGTCCTCACTCTAAGCATGGACTAACAACACTATTAGTCACCATTTATGTCTTGAATCTCTTGGTTTTTTACTCTACCTCCGGTCTCTTTAACCTTAAGGCTTGATACAAAGCCACTCATAAAAATCGAGTTATTTTTTTCATAAATATAATAGCGAAATTTTTCTTTCTGTAAAAAAAAGTACTACTATTATATTAATTTATTATTTAAAATAAAATAATAAAATCATAAAACAATCTTTAAATTACAACTATGATATCAAGTAATAATATTATATTACTTTATTATTTCGAATAAAATAATAAAATCATAAAACAAACTTTAAAGTAAAACAAAACTTATCATATTGCATATCGATCATTCAAGTTATTTTTAAATCAAAATTCACTGGTGATTAAATATTACTTGGAGTCAACATGCACGGCAATTATACCATAGATATAATATTTACCTTTTGAAGACACTAACAATCTCAATAAGATGGTGTGCTAAAAAGTATGAGTGGCTTGGGCTTGTGATTGTGACCCACCCACATTAAAGTAGGCAAGAGAGGAAATGTGATTATATTAGGTTCCACGTGTTCCTTAATATCCATCTAGCATTTTGTGGAATATTATATGTAATAAAAAATAATTTTGTATTAATTTATACATAGTGGTTATATTTAAGGATTATTTATTATATTGAAAATTAATAAAAAGTTTAGATGTTTTAGGTTTCAATCGAAATCATTTTGCAGAATAAAGATACTATTAAAAAAAACGTCAAATCAAAATTTAAGGAAAAAATGTGGTGTGATAAAGAGTTAGAGGAAAAAAGAAAATTAAGGTATTATAAAGATGTAATCAACCCTAATCTAGAAGATCA
>ML782551.1:226186-236962 GCA_009831015.1 Picea engelmannii | reverse complement strand
ACAGTCTTGAGAATATCATATCATGGGGGGATCAACCAATTCCAAATCCTTTGGAGGATGTTTCTAATCTAGATTCTATTGCTTATAGTTGTTGTAGGCAAGCCATTGTAAATAGAACACATAAGAGAAGAAGAGTAGATGCAGAAAATGCTATAATATGCATTACAGAAGAACCTCTACTAGACACTAAGAGAGCAAAGCTTAATGAACTAGTGTATGTTGGGGTAGTTATTTCTCATGCTACTATTGACAAGGACGTACATAATGAGGGCAAGACTTAGAAAATGAAAATGGATATTACACCCCTAATAAATCAGATAATTTATTACAGGGGGTCCCCTAGTATTCTAACCAAGTTTGTGGAGGATATTCTTGAGGAAGATAAGAAACATGAGTAGATAAGAGTAGATTTCATCACCAAAATAATAGAACTTCAAGAAGAGGCTCTATAACTATGAGTAGTACACAAAGAGATTCTAAGATGGAACAAAAAACAAGCCAAAGTGTAGGATCAAATTGAATATATCAAAGAAATTCAAAAGGCTCACAGGGAAGAAGAACATGGCATTAGAATCCTGATACAGGAGGGAATAGCCAAAATGAAAATATCAATGCAATATTGGGGAGAATTGGCTATAGTTTCAAAGAATCAAGTGAATGATGTGTGGTTAGAATGTTTAAAATTGTGGCATTCTGTAAATAATACCATGCCTGAAAGTCATTGACCTAGTTTTGGCCAACCTGAATAATTTCAGCCAATAAATGAAGAACTAATAGAGTTCAACCGGATTGTAGACAAATGTGAGGCTCGTATCAAAGGGATAGATTCAATAGAGCATGGGTACATGCATAATTTTTTGGTTGGTGAAGTTAAAACTTTTGCTAAATTGGACTTTATGGTTCCAAAAAAGAAAAGTACATTCAACATTTCAACCATGAGAAGGAAAGTTTGATTCTACCCATGGATCAACATATGTTCCCACATCTTCATTTATGTGAAGAATTATTTGATCAATGGGCCAACTATGATGTCAAGCATGCATTTGATGAAACGTCCAATCCACCAAAGTCATAGTGACATGCAAGCTTTTGAGTTTTTCTAATTTTTTCTTTATACTATTTCTAAGTTGTAATTTTGATTGTAAATAAAGGAATCGACCTCTAGAGAAGGGTCTTTTGACTCTAAGGTGATTTTGTAAGGATTGTAGCAACAAATTGCTTCAAAGCTTAATTCAAAAACTCTGTTAGGAGTCACTACATTTTGATTTGTTGAATTTATGTGCATTCGTTCATTACTGTGGATTATTCTATGATTGGTTAAATGTCACAAGCATCCAAGTTATCTTATATGGTTGAATGAATTGTTAGGTATTTTCAATGAATGGTTATTTTCTTTCCTAGTTATTTTCTAGTTTCCATTATTTGTATATGGAATGTCTTTGGAATTAATTTTGGGTATTTTATTGACATAATTTTCATCTCTTTCAACTTTCTGGTAGTTATGTTTCCTAAATACCACAGTGTAGTAATTAATTCTTAGATGAATTGCTTCCAAGAAAATCAATAACCGCTGATCATTTTCATTAACTGTTTCCATATGTTATCTGGTAGAACAAATTTATTCAAACTCATTAGACTAATTTATTTTCTTCATTTATTCCTATAAAACTATAAAACATAAAAAGAATGGAAAGAAATTTTAAATCCCATCGAATGGTTGTTGAACCATTAACCTAGATGATTATTCTATACCAAATAGGGAAGAGTCTAATTGGGCCTTGCCCTTGGGTTTAATCCTTACTGTTGAGAATTGGGAATCCAACCCCCTCAACACCTGTGTTAATAACAAGATAATATTAGGCATTTGCACTTAGGGTTTCAACTTTGTTAAAAAAGGATGGGCCAAATCCTAGATTCTGAAGCATCATAAAATAAAGGGCTACTCTATTCCATCGCAAAATAACTTTTTATAAATAGGGTGTTAAAGACTAGATGACCTAGCCCACACTATGCCCTTCCATATTGCAATAACATTTCCTAAACAATATTTCTTATGAATGAATATGGTATGTTTAGGGTGAATAATCTTCAGGATAATGTGATTGATATGCAAATCCAAAGCTTTAGTTATGATTTTATAAGATGTGTTAAGTTCGAATTGGTAATGATCTTTAGGTTCCCTTCCTTAGAAATGAATTTGACAAGCCCTTTATTAATCCCCACACTTAGATATCACTTGGAAAGGCCTTCATGATAAACATAAAATAGATTTGCATCAACAAACTCCCAAGTGACCTTATAAAATTTGCAAGGGAATCCATCAAGGACATGGGCCTTATCAATGTCTATCTCTTGTATGGATGTAGAAAAATGATCTAAATATTAGGCTAGGTCACAAGCTCTCCTATACTCTTTGGTAAGCTTACATAGAACCAACTCAATGCATTTTTGGTATCTTCTAGCCTCTCTACAGAGAGGCCTTGGGTTTGAAACACCATTTAATAATTCTCTACAAATTCTCTTTTAATTTCTTCCATGTTGGAGATCTGACCCAATGAATCTTTTATGGATGAAATATTCTCACTACCTTCCTTAACAACAAGAGCCTTAAAGAAAGCTTGCATGGGTCGATCCTCAGTCTTGATCCAATGTAGTTGTGCTCATAGTTGAGAGAATCTCTCTCAATGGAAATTTTCCACTCAAAGCACATGGCAAACTTTTTCAGCACGAGTTTGATTCTATTCATCATAAGGAGCCCATTGCAACTCCTCCATGAGACACTCCAACTCACTAAGAATTTCATTGTTGCAACTACAATGAATATGAGAAATTTGGTTGCCATACCCATGGGAAAAGGAAACCATTTAGAAGATGGTGTCTTCCCAAGAGACTATCCAACCAACATTTCCACATGTCCAAGCAATTCAAGTTCCACGTAGTATAGATATAGGCAAATGAACTTGGGCTCTAGAGGTGAGACACATAGTTAATTGAAGCATAAGAAGTTGTTAAAAAAATGGATGCATCAGATGTTCAAGCTGACATGAATTCTCTTAATCAAACTACTATAGGACATGCATAGATATGGGGATGATTAATAGAACATGGACATGGTTTGTTCCTAATTATGCATCTTTTTTGTTATTATTGTTGCCTATGGGAGGTTAGATCAAGTTGGAGAGGTTGAGAAAATGTTTGAAAACATGGTTAAAACAAGAGTGGAATGAGATGTTATTATTTATGGTGCATTGATAAATGCGTGCATTAAAACTATATGTGTGGAAGAAGCTCTACGTTATTTTCAAACAATGCAAGAGACTATTTTACATGGAACTCTATGGTGTATAGCTTTTTGATTAAGGCTTATAGTAAATGTGTCTTTTGAAGGAAGAACAAGAAACCTACAAAATAATTTAGAAATTGGGTGTTGAGTGGGATGTCTTTCCATCAAGTTGTATGATTAAACTTTGCATTTGAGTTGGCATGGTGATTAAGGAATAATAAGTGTTCTAGGTTTTAAAGGAAAAGCAATGTATAAATAAATTTTCATTCGCCATCATGTTATCATTATATAAAAAGAAAATTGAAAGGCTCGAAATCATGACCAAAATGTTAGAATCAAAATTTCTTATTAATGTTTTTTTTTTTTCTTTTTTCTTTTTTCATCTAATAACATCATTAGCATGTTCATTGAAGATGGGGCATTGAGAGAGGATGTTAATGTTTACCATCAAATGTTAAAACTAGAAGTTTCACCCAAGGAGACTACGTAAAAACACATTAGCATTCTTTTGAAGAAAGGAGGCATTCCAAGAGAGGCAGTGGAGCAACTAGATATTATATGTAAAGGAGGGCTTCCACATGTTATTCGGGCATTGATTAATGATAATCTATTATGTAGTGGGAATGCATGTTGAAGCTTGTGATGGAAAGTAAGCTTATGGGTTGGATCTTGATGTATTTGCTTACAATATTGTTATATATGCATTTCGTAGTGATGGGAGGATCAATGAAGCTCTCAATATGTTCTTGAGCATATAAGCCAAAGGTTTTGAACTAATACAATTATATATGAGTATGATAATTAATTATAGAAATCTAGGTTTAGTAAAATGTGTGAGAAGAATGTTTTACAAAGGGTTTTCAATCAAATGAGTTCATGTTTAAATCAAATGAGTTTATGTTTAATGCAATTTTACATGCTTATATAAAAGTGTTGAGAAGTTTTATCTATGTAAATTTGTTTCATTCTAGATGGAGTTCATGCACTAGGCGTAAGAGCATGGTTACATTATTCACAAATATAATTTTAAGAGTTATTTCATGCACAAATATTTCAAAGATAAGTTGGCATAATTTATATATTTAAATTGGTGTATTTTTAACTTTTTTTTTAAAACTTAAAACATATTATTTTTTTAGGAAAATTAATTTTAAGTTCCTTGTCATGTATAAATATACTTTGAGTGGGCCTAATGGTTAAGAACGTGTGTTTCCTCCTAAGAGGTTACATGTTCAAATCCGGAGGGAGGTAGGGTATACATACCTCCGTAGACTTGGGGTCTCATACACCAATTTGGTGTTTGGCTTGGCAGTGACCTTAAAAATAGATTATTATTATTATTATAAAGAAGTTGTTGATAAGAAGCTATTTGCAAATAAAATTATAAATATGTTATCTTGTTCAATATTAATTGTATATAACGTAAATGCCCAAAAACATGAAAATGATTTATATATTTTCTTAACCAAATAATATATTTTTACTTAACACTCAGTTAAGTTCATTTGAAAGAAACTTATCTATATCTAATTTTAATAGATTGATTTATAATAAAAAAATTGATTTTTGAATAATTAATGGGAAGTGGTTATATTTATGGATTATTTTTTATATTGAAAAATTTAAATGTTTTAGGTTTAAGTATATGGAGGCGCCGTTATGGCACTTACTGCCCTTAATGGTTGACCAACTAGATTCAGGGGCACGCGTGCGCAGCACCTAAGTGCGTTGTCTAATTGTTGACCTGTAGGCGGGAACTTGGACTTTTCTTCCGCTGTCACGTACACTTTGTTCTAGAAGAGACAGCTCAGCCGCTGTTTTACACTCAGTTCGAATGAAATCTCGCCACGTATCTCACAACAAATGCTACTACCGAATCACCATATGTGAACACTCTTGTTTTTGCATTGTTGGAAATGTTTATCAAACCTCAGTGAGTTAAAAAGGAAAAAAACAGAAACCTAAATGCAAAGTGGTCAAAGATAGTGTGCAATGGGCCTACATAAATAAATAATGGTCATGGCCCACCTTGCAATAAGACAAGTCTTCTAAAGGAAAAGTTAAAGACAGAAAGGTAAATGTAAGGTGGTCAAAGATAGGGTATAGCTGGTCTACCTAAAGAAATGATGGTGATGGCCCACCAAGAGAATTACATGATTCACCAATTTGACTGGGACCATTTGTCTCTTCTACCCGCACGACTTTGAGGAGCCACCAAAGTGGGTCGTATAATTTGTTGTATCCTATCTATCTGTTATATTTCTCACTTATTCATAAATATCAAAATTCTATCAAATTAGTATCAATTGAATAAAGACATGAGGAAAAAATTGGAATGAAAATTAGTCATGGAAATTATGCCATGAATGATGACATAGTTAGCTAACACTTTGTATTCAGCATGTGCTTAGGATGGTATAACAAGGAGAAAAACATTAAAAACACATATATGGTTCTCCAAAGTAAGTAGCAAAAATCAAAGTGATGTTTTCTTATTGTATAGGGTGCACACTCATGAGGATGTTGTGATAGGTGTGTCATACACCTTGTAGTCTTATAGTGGAGTATGGAATAAATGCAGAAAAATGGCAGGGAATAAATGCAAATCATTTGCATAGACAATGAATGCTAAGCAATAACAATTGACCAATTAACTGTTGGTGGTTTACACTATGTAGAATTGGAAAACCATAAATTGTTTATGTTTTTTGTTATGCCTATTTATTGAGTGTTAGGATTGGAAAAAAAAGTGTGTGAGTTTATCTTACTGTTATGTTGCCAAAATTTCTTCGGAATCCTTATGCTACTCTTGAACACTCTTGTTGAGAGCACATAGGCTCTATTATGTATTGTAACAATTTAGTTGTTGAATAATACTTTGAGTGTTCTTTAGAGTGTGGGGTTTTTCTCCAAGAACTCATTGTATAATGGTTGTATGTTTTTGTGTTGTTTATTACTACAACTATGTTTATTTAAGTTCTGCACACTCTTCTGTGAATTTTGATTAGTGCAGGAAGTGTATTTTCCACCTCTACTTCCGTTTATTTGGTATTGGAGCCTGATCACCTAAGATTCATTTGGTATTAGAGCCTTATCACCTCAGATCCAAGGTGTTAGGGACACGATTTTTGATCTAACATTTGTTTGAGTGGGAGCTTGCATAGAAGGAAATATTGTTATAGGGAAATGGAGAGCACGTCTAGATTATAAATAGAGAAGTTTAATGACACTGACTATGAGTTGTGGAACCTCAAGATGGAGATATTCTCGTAGATCGAGATCTATGAGTTGCACTATTTAAAACCAAACCTGCTAGAAAGAAAGATAATGTGTGGGTGGTGTTGGGGAGAAAGGAAAGAAGCTTTATTAGGCTCTATTTAGTCAATTCGATATTAATGAACATTTCTGAAGAAAAAACCACAAAAACTCTTTGGAATAAGTTGGGGGATTTGTATTAGGCTAAATTCTTGTTTAATAAACTTTTTTTTTGCAAAACAAGTTGTTTTCCTTAAGAATGGGTGATGGTGATTCTGTAGGTGAGCACCTAAATGCATTTAATATTATTGTGACCCAATTGACCTGATTTGGAGTGAAAATGGATGGGGAGGATCACAAAATGACCCTTTTGTGTTCTTTTCCAGTTTCATGGGAAAACCTGGTAATGACCATTAGAAGCATTGTAAAGACATTGGTGCTTGATGAGGTCATTGTTGCTTTACTCTTACAGGATGTGAGACATAATCTTATGTATCCACAAATGAGGCCTTGGTTGTCCATGGAAGATCTAAGGAGAAAGGAAATAAGAGAGAAAAGGGCAAATCCAAATCTCATGGGAGACATAAGCCTCCTAGAAAGTCCAAGGAAAAATGTTGGAACTACAACAAGGTTGGGCATTTCATAAGAGACTACAAGGAAGAGAAAAATAAGAATAAGAAGGAAAATAATGATTCTGATGATGAGTTTGACAAATATTCTTAAGAGGAATGGTGGATATGCCTTTATTATAGCTTTGCCAACCAATGTGATTTAGAGTGCATGGTTTATAGACTTCAACACATATTGTTCCTTTCATATGACATCCCATCAAAACTAGTTTTTAGTGTATGAAAAATATGATGGTGGGATGGTATACCTGGATGATAATTCTCCTCTTAGTATAGTTGGTTGTCATAGAGTCTTGATCAAATTCCCTAATGGAAGAGGAAAGGGGATAGGTGGGGTTTTGCACATTCTGATTCTCGCACGAAACCTACTATCAATAAGCACACTTAATGATGCGAGTGTGCCGGTTATTTTCTCTGGAAAATGGTGTAATATAGTATGAAGAGCTATGGTGCTCGCTAAGGGTGTTCGTGTGAGCACTTTGTTCCATCTTGATGCATGCATTATTCAATATGATAGTTCTTCAATTTATGTAGTGGAGAGATCTATAGGATCTACACCTTCACAATTAGAACCTATATCTACCTCTGATGGTCATGGCTTTTGGGTACCTAAACAAGCTCTTGTTTAAGAAAGCAAGTTACCTATAGAGAAGACAATGTTATAGCACCAATGATTGGGCCATATAGGTGAGAACAACCTAAGAGCCTTGAAAAACAAAAATCTTGTTGATGGATTGAATGATTTTGCTCTTGAATTTGATTTTTGTGAGCATTTCATATTTGGAAAACAAAACCACGTTCAATTTTATTGTAGTTCTCAGAAATCTTTTGGGTTGTTGGACTTAATTCATTCTAATGTATTTGGTCCAGTTAAAGTTCCTTTGATTTCCATGGCTTTGTATTATGTGTCATTCATTAATGATTATTCTAGAAGGACATGGCTATATTTTAGAACTAAATCTAAGGTTTTTTGTTGGTTTAAAGAGTTTAAAAATCTCTTGGAAAATCAGACTGGTAGGAAGATTAAGGTGTTGAGGACTGAAAATGATAGTGAGTTTTGTTATGCGGAGTCTGATAAGTTTTGTCAAAAGAATTGCATTGAAATACATAAGACAATTTCATATAACCCTCAGTAGAATGGACTTGCAGAATGGATGAACAAAATGTTGATGGGAAGAGCTAGGAGTATGCTTACTAGATTCAGGTTAGAGAAGAAGTTCCAGGAAGAAGAAGTTTCTACTGCATGTTACTTGATTAACATGTTTCCCGTATCAACTCTTATGGATCAGACCCCTATGGAGGTCTAGATGAGAAATACGATCTCACTTTATCATATTCATGCTTTTGGTTGTGAGGCATAAGCTCAAGTGCCTAAAGAGAAGAACTCAAAGTTGGATAACAAAATTATGAAATGTATCTTCATCAACTATGGCATTGGTGTGAAATGGTACAAGCTTTGGGATCCTATAGTTTGAAAAGTTTTGTATAGTAGGAATGTTATTTTCATAGAAGTTAGGACTTCTCCCTGTTAGACACGCAAATTAGGATAAGCATGAATTGTGTTTTTTCATTGATATGATACACGTATAAGTACATGAGTTGTGACCTTTGGGTTAGTCTTCCAAGAGGTCTCTTAGACTCCCAATGACCATTACACTATCACTTGATGTTTCACATTCCTTCAAGTGATTAATACGATAACCCTAGCAGATTAGGTTTCCAACATCGCCCCCCCCAAATCTTAAGTGGTGTATATGAGTCCAAGAAGAGAGCTGAAATTTAGAAGTGAACCACTGAAATATGGTGGTGGATAGTTGCCAATGTTTGAATGTGCTCTCTGAATCTAGTGGTTTTAGGATGACCACAAACCAAATGTCTAGCAGAAGATGATGTCTTCTACTAAATGGTGATGGTGGTTTAAGGAAGACCACAAACCAATGTGGTGGTTTTGCGGATGACCACCAACTCTGGAACTTGGCTCTAGGGATCAATGGTTCCCGAAACATTTCCTAAGTTAGCTAGAAGTTGAAGTTGATGTCTTCTACTAATTGGAAGTTCTCCTAAATGTTGGTTTAAATATGACCATAAAATTTTCTCTAGCATAATTTGAAAGTCTTCTACTACATGGAGGTTTAAGGAAAACCACAAACCGTTGTCTAACAGAAGTTGAAAGTCTTCTACTAAGTGGTGCTTTAAGGAAAACCAAAAACCAATTAGGTGGTTTTGAGTGACCACAAACCAAATCATGTTCACTTGTCACACTCTCTTGTTACTGCTCGATTGATAGGACTTCGAAACTTGAAGCCTAACTTTCAATCATTGATGTTATTCCCTCCTATCAAGGACAATGTGAGAAGATAAAAATACTTTCACTGCAAGATGCACCAATACTAGAGAATGAATTCATCGATATGACTGATATATCCTCTTGATTGTTGATGACCATTGCCAATAACTCATCTACCCATAGTGGTTCTTTAATCTTCCAGGGCTCTTGCATTTGGAATGTTTGTTTGAAGGATGATTATGCTTTACACACTGATCATAAGGATGAGTATCGAAGCACTTATCTTCCATGTGGCCAACTCGATGACAATGTTGGAATTTCAAAATATTCTCTTGAACTGGAGCGGGTGAGTATGATCCTTCTTGAAGCAATCCTACACTCTGGAACTGGATCAGTTTGGTATAATATGGAATATGAAAGATGACTTCATTTTCATATCTGATACTAGTTATGTTCTTATTGTTCCTGATTTCTTCCCAAGGTCTCATGAATGACTTGGAAAGAGGAAGTTGAACTTCATCTAAAGTTGGCTCACTGAGTTGCTCTTATGTTGGATGTTGGTATGAATCAACATCATCATCTTCTTTGAAACTTTGGTTTTGAGCCCTGTTTTTGCCACATTAATCACATAATAAAACCACCATTCTAAGCCATTTTTATACACTTCATCCATGATATATAACCATTTCCATCATCAAACCTTCATTTAAGCCTAAATACATCCTTGTGATTAATACATCTAGTTTCTAATGGTTTTAGTGATTAAAGAGGATTTTTACAAAGGTTTTATTGATGATGGTTTATGAAGTATGATTTTTGTACCAACATGTTTAACATTCTTGTACCATCATTGCGGTTCTGGAACCAGACAATGTATATTTACCTATTGTGTTCGACAACACATGTATTCCAACAGAGGATGAACACCTTCAGTAACCACTCACATAACCAGATCAAAGATCAACACACCGATGTTTTCACGTGGTAAAACCCCTANNNNGAAACATCCACGGCCCCAGCCAACGCGGCCACTTGGAGCAGTTTATTAATGCAAAGAAAAAGATTACAGAGAGATTTTACAAGAGAGTTTCTCACAATCGATCATCGGCAAATGACCCTCCATGCTCTTTAAATAGATATCATGGGCCAATCGGGTGTTAAGCCACGGATCAATGGCCGTTAAGATCGAGGAGAGTATGAACCATCAGATCACTCTATGTCGGGAACATATCATGACCGTCGGATTTCCTAACTACAAATGCATACTAATGCATACTAAAGAAACACACTTTTACCTAACGACATATTAGACCAAGTAGATC
>ML782551.1:171981-195277 GCA_009831015.1 Picea engelmannii | reverse complement strand
GAATCGCTTCAAACCGGATGAGAGCGTAGACCTCATCGTTGCGAACCCAACGCAACTCATTTCGTCTCAAATGGACGTCGAGAGCGAGAGATATTGCAATCTGTTCGAAAAGTCAAACAGGCAAAAAAGGGGACGCTGACTGTACAGTCCGTATAGGATGACGTGGCAGAGCCGTACGACCGTACAATGACGTGGTATGTGGTGACGTGGCAATAATCTATTGGTTGACAGTTGGTCAAATGGGAAGTCGACATGTGGCACTGTTTGGGCAAGTGATTGGGTGCCACGTGGCCCAATCATGGGCTGCCACATGGCACCCCGGTATTTGTTGTTGTTGTTGTTTGTTAAAATGTATTGGAGTCTGTGGGGTTCGACCCCCGGACCTCCCCACCGCATAGAGATTTCACAAACTATGACCGACCAATGGGCTATCATTTATGCCTTGATGTATATACGCTCTAGATTATATTTAAAGTCAAATGTTTGTGTGGTTTGGGCCGCGACCGGGTCGGGGCTTAGCCCCAACCCTTGGTCGCACGCTTTTACATATGTGACCCACGGTTATATACTATGGTATGGGCGCGCGTTTCATATATGGTTCAAACGGTTGTGTAACCAAATAAATTTCCGCCAAGTGTCATTATATTATTTGCTATGGGACGGAGCCCCATTTTGAAACGCGCGTGGTCCCATGGACCCATATGCCCAACAACTTGACGGTTGGGGGTTTTAGTTCCGTTAACTTTTTGACGGTTTGCACCATTTTGCGGTTGTGCGCGTGTGATGGGTTTTCACGCTTTAAATTGCGTGTGTGCCAGGTTCATTTGATAAGGGTGCGTTTTGTAGATGCAGAGACAACAAGCTTGAAGGGGGGACTTCCAGGAGGTCTAACTTCTTCATTTTTCGACCGATTGAGGTGCCGAAAAAGCCCAGCTAGGGGTTTTTGGACGCTCTAAAGCCATTGGAGTAGTCGGTTGGTCAATTTGAGCATTGTAAGACATGTTTTTGAGCACTTTGAGAAATTAATAATAATGATCCATTGGAAGCTGGACCAGGAGATGTAGCCCAAGAGAGGGGTGAACTCCTTTATCAATTGATGTATTTATGTGCTTATGTTCATTGATTATGCTACTGTCTATGTGTATTTTGCATGAGTAATCCCTTAATTTATGTGTTGCAAAATTGATCCATTTTCTTTAAACACATAACATTTACATTGCAATAATTTCAAGATTTCAAGTCTTCTTCATTTTTAGATCACAACCTTTCCAAACTCCCGGATAGTCTCTGGTGTAATGTGCATGTATCTATAATAAGCTCCTGCATCTATTTGAAATACTGCACAAATGTGTCCATGTTTATCTTCTTTCTCTTTGGGTTTGTGTTGTTGCGTAATGATGTGTAGCGCGTTGTGCCACACTTTCTTGGTCTCTACAAATATGTACTGTAGACCAGTTATTTCCAACCCACAAGGCCAATGAGGATGAGTAACCATGAGTAATGGAACTCAGAGCCCCAGTCCTGTGTGTCTTTTCAATCCTTCAAGAATGTGTTAAGGAGGTATGGGCCCCATCTCATCGAGCTCCCCTTTGCACACTATGCAACAACGGTGACCACACCAACCATTACTTCCTCTTTTCGACACTTGCGCATTAGTTTGCACCCAAGTAGCTTGGTAGAGAACTGTGTCACAGGATCATTAATGTCATTGATCTTAATTCCCCTGTTGCCTCGCTCTACACCATACTTAGCCTTGATCTCATCTGAGATGGCCTTGGCTTGTGTTTTGTCCTCTAAGTACTTCTCCAGATTTTCTCCATATGTGGGTAGCCCTATGATTCCTGCGATGAGGTCGACAGTGATGGGCACCAACCTATCCATCCATAAAATTCCCCCATGGATGCGTGCAAATAATTTCTTAACTCAGGAATTGACGGGTTTTCCCCTCCCAAAGTGTCGGGAATCCAAAAAATTCATGATGCTGGTATTATATAACCCTAGGATCCACTACGAAAGCTCTATCAATGGCATGCCTGATGAGCCTGCTCCCCTTATTTCTAGGTAGACCTGCGACACCAAGTCTGGAAACTTAGTGACATCAGTCACGTCGTGGTTAGAGTATTTAATGGCAGTGACTCCGTCGACCATGTCATCATCCACTTTCACTCCTCTTAGGATTTTTGGTAAAATCAGGGTCCCTTCTGCCTGCAATTGTGACCCTCCATGCACGTTGCTCTTAGCCTGACCCTTTCATTTGGCTGGTGAGGATGAGGCCCCCGCCTCTAGAATAATCTCATGTACTGCAGCCTATGCTACCTCTGGTTTGTGGCTTTGTGGCACTGAACCCGTGGCCTACTTGTTCTATCATTTCCCCTGCCCCCTCGAGTTGTCAGACTCAGTTCTCTCGGGGATCCTCGTCCATTGGCCCGACCTCATGTGCTGGGTTTTGTTCCTCTTCGACTGTCATCAGGTTTGTCTCATACTCTGGTGTGTGGAGTTCATCGACATCCACTACTACGTGTGTCGCTTTCTATCTTGCATCTTTCACGTGAGTCGTGCTACGTGTGTTCCTGTCAGTCCCGCCTGGCTCTCCAACTCGTGGTGGTGACATTTCGACAAGTTCTAGGATAGAGATAGATGAATTCGGTGAATTCTTGGTTGAATTCATGATTTATCTCTCTTCTACTTGGCTCTGCATTCTCTACTTAGCAATTGACACAATAACTGGTGTTTCCCTCCGTTTTTCGACTTTATAGTAGGATGGATGAGTGACAGTTGTTCCGCATTGACAGTTGTCCCTTCTTTCGCTTTTGGCAACGTGTTCGACGTGCGATACCATTGTATGTATTAACTTTCATCCTTTGCGTCTTGTCTTAGACCGTTTTCCCTTTTCGTCACGATATGGTCTTTACTTCTGTGTATAGGCTGCCACAATTTTTACCGTCGCTGCCAGTTGATGCCTGGTTTTTATAGCTATTGGTTCTTGACTCGCCATGTTTTTCGACCGTTTGTCCTTTTTTCGGCGCATTGATATTTTTGGGCGTGCAAAGTTCTTGGCTTCTATCCCCTTTGCTTCTGGTGTAGTATTTCCTATTTTGATGCGTTGAATCAATGACTTGTGCGTGATGAATCGTTTTTCTTTTCGTCATACTGATTTGTTCTCATGCGCACATAGATTTTTTCATGGTGTTTTTTTTTCTTTCATGGTCACTGTCAAGTTGTTGGTGGCCGACTGTCCTTGTAAAACTTCAGTCGACTCCCATTGACCATTCCTCTAAGTTTTGTTCCGCCTAGGTCCTTTAGCTGTACAACTCCTCCGTCTGTGACAGTCTTCACTTCATATGGTCCCAACCAATGCATTCTGAACTTTCCTGGATGTTGAAAGAACTTGTTGTCATACAGTAGGACTAGGTCTCCTTCCTTGAAACTTTTTCTCTTGATATGCCAGTCATGCCACGCTTTGTCCCTTGCTTTATGTACTCCTTGGTGGAACCCTGCTAGAATCCTATCTTCTTCCATGCTCATCAACTGACTTACCCTTTCTTGTATCACACCTCTTTCTGTCATGTTTGTAATCGCTGCTACGCACAGACTGGGTATACCAAATTCTAGTGGCATCACTACTTCTTTTCCATATACCAATCTGAATGGTGTTTGTCCTGTCAACTTTTTACAAGTAGTTTTAAATGCCCATAATACTGCTGGTATATTTGAATCCCAGCCGTCCCTATTGACATTGAAAATCTTGGTTAAGGCATTCTCTAGGATATTATTGAAGGCTTCCACTCTTCCATTTTCCTGAGGATGGTATGACGTACTTTTCTGATGGTAGACCTCGAATTCTTTAGCTAGAGCTATGATAGTGTTGTTGATAAAGTGAGTGCCTTGGTCAGTCATCAGAATCCTCGAACATCCAAATCTGGTGAGAACATGTTCAAATAGGAAGTGTGTTGTTGTCTCTACATTGCAATCTTTAACTGGTGTTGCCTCTACCCATATTGAGATGTATTCCATCACAATGATAATGTATAGTGTGCCTGATCTTCTTGCGGGTGGGTAAATTGGCCCAACAAAATCGATAGCCCATTTTTCAAACACTTATAACGTCACTTGTGGGTGTTAGGGAATCTCATCCCATCTGTTTGGTTTTCTGACTCTTTAACAAACATCGCATTGTTGACAATACTCCTTTGCATATATATGAATAGTTGGCCACCATAATCCCACGCGCAGTACCTTCTACGTGGTATCTTTGCCTTCATAGTGTCCTCCCGCAATTCCTTCATGAGATTATGCCAGTCTCCCAAGCCTTTCGTGTTCTAGTGTGCATCTTCTCAAGATGTTGTTTGCCCCCATTTTATATAAGTGTCTAATGATAAATTGGTAGTTGGCTGCTCAAACAACCAGATTTTTCCTCTGTGCAATGTTAAGTTCCCGTGGCACAGTCCATGTGCTTAAATACTCAATAATGTTAGCAAAATAATCATCCACGAACTGAACTGAAAATAACTGCGCGTCAGGTAAGGTATCCTCTAAATTTGTAGGGTCCTCGCCATTGGTGACCCTTGAAAAGTGATCAGG
The DNA here is from genome assembly GCA_009831015.1 of Picea engelmannii. NCBI lineage: Eukaryota > Viridiplantae > Streptophyta > Pinopsida > Pinales > Pinaceae > Picea > Picea engelmannii. The sequence goes on along the minus strand of ML782551.1, from coordinate 190,696 downwards.
TCCTGTGTTTAGCTTCCCTGGTATAACTATTACTTCAAAGTCAAATTATTGAAACAACAATAACCATCGAGAAATCCCCCCCCCCCACACTGGCTTGTTGACTAGGTACTTAAGTGTTGAATGATCTATGAACATATTAAAATGTTTGCCAAGTAGGTAATTCCCGAACTTCTGAAGTGAGTAGACCATAACTAGGCGTTCCCTCTCCGAAGTGTTGTAGTTCTTCTCCGATTCTGATAATTTCCTGCTAGCAAATGCTATAGGATGATCCAATTATCTTGCTCCTGGCTACGCAAAAATAGCTCCCAGGGCTATGGATGATGAATCTACGTGTACATAGAATGTCTTCTCCGAATATGGAAAGACTAAGATGGGTGTTGTGACCATCTTCTCCTTTAGGGTGTCCAATCCGCGCTGACATTCCTCATTCCATTGAAACTTAGTATCCTTCTTAAGCAATTTCTCCATCGATGCAGTGATCCACGCATACCCCTTTATAAATTTTCTATAGTATCATGTATGTCCCAATGTGGCCCTCAACTGGTGCACTGATTTTGGTGGTGGTAAGTTCACAATGACTACAATATTGGCAGGATCCACGATCAAATCTTGTTTGCATACTATGTGACCCAACATAATTCCAAAGGGTGTTCCGAATATACATTTCTTAATGTTCAAGGATATTTGGCATTGCATGCATCTTTCTAACATAAGCATAAACACCTCTACATGATCCTTCAGCAGGCTGTACACTACCCAATCATCCAAATATACTTCTAGAAATTGATGGATGAATTCTTTGAAGGCAACAATGACTACTCTGGAAAAAATTGTTGGTGCATTCTTCAGTCCAAAAGGCATGACTGTGTACTGGTAGCATCCCCATTCTGTTGCAAAGGTAGTCTTGTACCAATATTCTGGTGCTATCTTGATTTGATGGTATCCTGAGAATCCATCAGTGAATGAGTATGCTTCCTGACCTCCCACATTTTCTGGGACTTCATCTATAAAAGGTGTAGGTAAGGGGTCATGTAGGCAAGCATCATTGAGATTTCTCAGGTCTACAAAGATTCTTATGCCTCCTTTCTTCTTCTCCTGAACTACCATGGGGCTTATCCATTCTGATTCTTCTACAAATTATATGATTCTTGCTTCTAGAATTCTGTTGATTTCTCCTCTTACTTTCTACTTGTATATGGGGTTCAATCTATAAGGCCTCTATCTGATAGGTCTTGCCTACGGTTTAAGAGGGATATTCATCTCTCCAAGTTCTCTTGCAATACCCTTCATTTCGGTGAATTTCGTTGGGAATAGGTCACTGTACTCATGCAATAAATATGTTATTGCCTCCATTGCTTTTTCGTCCCAGTAGTCCCCAATGTTGGCCATTTTGGGATTCTCAACTGTCCCAATGTTGACTTTTTTCACCTTGAGCGACGCAACAATTATTACTGATTCTATGGGTGGACCTTCCACTTCTCTTTCTCCCTCAACTTCCTCGATCTGAATATTGCGCGAGTCGTCTTCATCTGGTCCTTCTTCCTGCACATGGTAACATGACAACAATTCTTTCACTATCTGTCTTTTCTTTTGTTGTTCTTCTATTATGGTTTCAACTTCATGTTCCTTAATGAATATCAACCCTCTTATTTGTTGGAGTGATGTATCTATGTTGGGTTTCTCATGCTCAAATGAGAAAGTGACTATAAAGTTCTGTTGTAGTGTTTCCCAACTCGTAGTTCCTTTGCGCAGTTCCTGGTCTTTGTACCAGTTTGCTGGGATGCCCTTTGGTGTGTGTAAAAAATTATGGGGCCATTCCTATGGGGGTATCATTCTCCATAGCGCTCTACACTTCTCCAAATGTTTCGCTGGTGTTCCCTATCCATTGTATTTCTGAGCTACGCTCCTCTTTTGTTCTACACCAAATTTGATGCACAATAGTCTTTTGCATTGGTACCAGTCCTTGATTGTTTGTTTGTGTGCACCCCACCATCTTGCAGATGTAGCCCTAAGTGTAATGTCAAGAGATAAAAATATTTTACTGTCTAATACTTCATCTTCATATCTTGTTAGGAATTCTTCCAAGTCGTTGATTCCATGGAAACTTGGAGGTTCTCTGATTTCTGTCCCAACCCACCTTACTGTGCGGTCTATTCATGCACATCTTCTGGTTGATACCTCATGTAGGCGCTGCTTCCAGTTCTCTAGGCCTGTGTCTAATTCAGAAGCACATGAAATGATGCTTCTCCAGCTAAGTAAACCATCGACAGTTGGGTTAATGTAATTCTCGGTGCGCGCGGTGGTTCCATACAACTGGTTAATTTCTTCTAGGTCTAAACATGTTGGTTCCACAAATCTTTTGGCTTCTGATGGATCTAGAGGCGCGATAACCCTGTATTTTCCAGACTCAAATGTCATCTTCTTGGTATTCAGTTTGATTATCACCTGATTCTCAAATGCCCAATCCAATCCCAGTAATGTTGGATATGGTGTTATGCCATCCACTATTTCTATCACTTCGAAGTTTGCCTTAGTGCACACTCCATACAGATCTACTGTCACTCCTTTCAGCCTCCCTATTGGTAGAACTTTGTGTTGGTTTGCTAAATTCAGTTGGACTGGTGAGTAGCCTAAGGTAGGTTCTCCCATGCATTTCCATGTCTTTTTGGGAAATACATTTACTTCATATCCCAGGTCTAATATCACATCACCCATGTTAAAATATCTGATGTTGGCATTCAATCTAAAATATCTATTGGTTGTCCTTCTGGCATGGAGGTGATTGACTATTCTTTGTTCTAATTTTCCCTCAGATTTTTTGGTACATCTATCTAATAGATTCTATAATACTAAAATAGATGATGGGTCCTTGAATACTTGAATACATGATTGCAGGAAAGTTTTAATACAACTTACTTGGTTTCCTAGGTGAACTTCACTGGTATGGTCCAATGCTGATGACATTTCATACATTGGGATGTCTTGATTATGCTGCACGGTAGATGTAGATGCACCATTCTACTTGATAAATTATTGTTTGGCCTCCTTAAAGGTCTCCTTCTCCTTTCCTGCATCAAATCACTTAGGTGGCTCAATATTCTTCTCAATCCACTGGTTTTGTACTGGTTCTTGTTTTTCCGCATCATTTCCTGTTTTAGCATCTTTGCGCATCACTATGTTGATGTTTCTTCCTTCATCCCTCACTTCTGCTCAGATCCACTAAACATCATGATTGTTCTGATTCCTTTTTTCTTGGATATTTACTACTAGTGTTGGACATTCTTCTGTATCATGATCCGATGCACGAAAATACATACAAGTTGCAGGTGGAAGTGGACATTCTCTTACATAGTGTCCTGGCTGTTGGCAGTTATGGCACACTACTAGGCCTCTTCCACTTCCAAAGCCTCCTCTACTTATTCCACCTCCTCTATACCCAGCTCGATCTCCACGTGGTGTATTGTATTGAGGTACTTGATTATATTGCGCAAGGTTATACTGCAGTTGCACAATGTTATACTGCTGCGACACAATATTATACTGTGGTAGTGCCTGATTGAATTGCGATGCATCTTGCCCCGTCATCAGTTCATATTTCACCCTATATGTGTCTGATGTCCTTTCCCTCATCAGATCCATTGTTCTACAGTCTTTGTCATCGTTCCCTACTGACTTGCAAAAAGTGCAGTATGCATTCTTTGGTACTATCTAGTATTTTTGCATCATAGGACAATGATATAGATCATGCCCATGTGTTTTGAAAATTTCACACCAGGGTCCTCTTGTTGGCAAAGGATTTGGCATCCTTGTTTCCATATACTGTGTGAATGTTGGAAATTCATTCTTATGGTTCCCTTCTGTTCTACATGTGGTACACCAAACAACTTCTTTCTTGTCCTTTCCCTTATTCTGATTGAGCTAGAAGGTAATATTCTTCAGGTCCTCCTTCAAATCCTCTATAGCTGGATCTGTCTCATGGTATTGATTCTCCTCCATTGGCAAGGCTTCCTATAGAGCCTCTGCTTGAGATTGGAATTTATGTTGTCTGAGTGGGTATTTCAGGTGCGATAATAGAGAATTCACAAACATATGCCTATGTTTCATATCTTTCATGGCATACCTCAACTTCCCTTTTAAACGCTTAAATCGTTGGTTAATTTCCTAGACAGATTCTCCTAGTTTCTATCGAATTTCTATCATTTTGATCATGTATTGATCCTCTGAGCTCGGCTTCTAGAACTCATTAATCAGTAACTTCTTAATGTTTGTCAGTGTCCTTGTCATCCCAGGTGCATTGTTTGCATCTAGACTCATATACCAGTCTAGTGCGCGGTCTCTTAGCGTAATGGCTAACTGTGCAAGTTTAGTATATTCATCAGTGATATGTTTTGTTTCCCATATATTTGCACAAATGAAAAAGTGTTTCTCAGGGTCTTTTGCTGCTTCTCCTCAGAATTTTGGTAACCTAATGGTGGGATCATGTTTTTCCATTACAAACTGTGTCAGACTACTATTTCTTTGTGGTGTAGACCCTTGACTAGTATTTCCTAAATTGGCTCCCCTAGTTGTTGTTCCTTGTGTGGATGTACTTCCTACTTTCCTCCTTCTCCCGAGACTTGGTTGTCTAAATGATGGTGTTCCTGTTGGTGTATTGGTCACACATGGGTTCAGGGGTTCCACACTGACATTCACATGGATAGGATCGTTGCTTTCTCTTCTCACTCTTGGATCTCTTGTCTTTCTCTCATATGTTGTGCGCGAGATTTCCTCAATCTTATCCACATCCCGAAGATCTTCTACCTCTTCTTTGTCACTTGACAAGCCTTCCATCATGGTTACAACTCTCTTCTTGGTATTCATCTTGTATTGGTAGGGTACTCCACTGCATGTCTTTCCAGTGGTCTCCATGATTTGCTTGATCTGGTCGTCGCTCGTCATGATTGGGTCCAAGGCTTCCTCCTTATTTCCTTTATCCACTTCTCCTTCCATTTCTCCTTTTTCTGTCAGTGCTTCCCCCCTTTTCCCATGCACGTAGGGAAGTTTAGTTTTCTGATTATATTTTCATTACACCTTTGTTATACAACAAGATCTTAATAGAAGTGTACAATGATTTGATATACCTTCCTCGAGGTCCACGTAGAAAGACTTGCTCTACTATGTTGTACGAATTCATGATATCTACTACAAACTTTGTTATAAATCCTGCTACAATACTGTCGAGCCAAAAATCTACTGTGTAGGTGAATTTTTTATTCACCTGCTGTAACTGTGTGATCTGAACTGGGGTCCACTCTAACTATCGTATTCGATTTTTTGCACGGGTATCCTTCATCCTCAATATCCATTCCTGCAATAAGTGTGGAAAATCACAGAAAACGACTTAATGCAGGTCAGTAAACACATTCTTCTCCAGATATTTGCCCAGTGCTACTCTAGAGTTTCTGTTATCTTTCTGCGCAAACTCTAGCTCCTTTGTCTTTATCCATCTTTCGATCTCTTCTTTTTTGGGATTCCACGGTCTCAACATCCCCTTCTAGTGACACATTCTTCTCACCTTCTTGTCGTCTAATTCAGTATTCCTTTGAGCTGCCTTCTATAGATCTTACATTATTTTAATAGATCTTCAACATATCACCCATCCTTCTACCAGATCTTCAACATATCTCATCCCCTCAATCCTATGTTGTTCCGACCAACGACAACAAAACCATTTGATGGTTATTGTTTATATGTCTGATTTTATATTATTATCTGAAGTGACCTAGGGTTCATATCTATTCGGGATTCCAACAAAGACTCTAAAACTATCGGTCGTGTTGGTAAACTAGAAGGTAGCACAGTACACAGAGTGCACTGCGCAGTCTCACCTGAGATAGTCTTTTTCGGTGACTGCAATACCCAAGTTCTTGTTGTCCAAGATTGAGTGGGGATTTTTTAGTGGGCATTGTGGATTCAATTTGTTTTATTAGCAACATTATGTCAGTCATTGATATTAGTTATCCTGTTGTTCCTTATGCATGCATGCCAATAAAGAGATCTAACTACTTCATCTAGCATTTGCATAAGAATTTAACTATTAACAACAAAGATATAACCAATAGTCATTCCACACAACACATAAATTACCATGGTTCACCCCCTCCTAGGATACATCCGCAAATATTTGGCTCTAAGTCTCTTTTATTATAGGTATATCATGCATGGCACCGCACACACTATAGATCTTTTCATACATTCATCAATCAAACTCCCCGACCTTTATGAGGCTTACTAGATCGCACCAGGCTCCTCATCCTGCGATCTAACCCTCAATATCATGTCCCTTTTCCTTCCCATAGATCAACAACTTACAACCAAGGTATCAAGTCATACTTGTGTGACAAACCTGTTACTCTATCTCATGTGAGTAACTCATAACAATCATCTAATATACCAACCCCCCTCCCTAGACCTTATAGGTGTCTATTTATACCTATTCTTGGCTCATCGACCGTTACATTCTCTTACCAAAACCCTAATATACTGAGACCTTCTTGCATGCTGGCCTTACACACTTTTCTCCTTTACATGCACACTTTCTTCCGCTGCTTTTCTGCCAGTTGCCTTTCTTTCCCTTCTTCTTGCTTGCACACCTCACATGTTTTTCTGCCAACTATTTTTCCTCCACGTCATGCCTTTTCCCCAAAATGGGCCTGTGCCCAACACTCATGTACTCCTCTAAATATTCCATATAGGGCTCATCCTTCTCAACTTGCATCAATGGACCTGTGGCCTCATCCCCCAAAAATTGAGGCATAGTGAGTCTGGGGGATTTGGTGTACAAGTGGGGGTGGCTCTGCATGGTATTGCATGAGTGGTTTTCTTATCCATCGTTTGAACCCCCATCCCCATTCCGATTCTTCTTCATTGTGCCCTCCAACAGATTCCTAACAAATTGCCCCATGAGGTCCATCATGGCCTTTTGACCCTTGGACAAGTCATTCAATATATTGAACAAACTGTTGATCCTGGTATCATATTCTTCCCCAATAGTTCCTTTACCCTTAGGTGTGATATATGGTGTTGCCTCTCCTGTCCCTTCTTCTCTAACCACTTCTTCTTCTTCCCACCCAGGGGGATTTGGGGTTCTTCCTCTACGTCTTTGGTAGGTACTGTTCTTCTTGTCTTATGGTCTCATAAGTTTGATTACAAATGCCCCTTAGAGCCCACAACTGTAGAGGAACATACTCTGATACCACTGTAGTATTCCCACTACTTTTTCTGGAAATTTTTCTCAGTTTAGAGAGTAATTGTTCTGTCAAACAATTGTTGTTTAGAAGGATTGAATGTGTGTTGATATAGTATTTTTAGCACAGTTTATTATTCCCCATGAGATCTAATGGATACTCAGATTTGGAAGGCAATATAAACTGAAATCGTCCGGCATATATGAAGCTCAAAGAAAATAATATAGTTAATACATTGTAGCAGCCATTAAACATTTATTTGATCAACAAACATCACTAAAATATGAAGTAATGAACTTGATACTTATTGTTGTAGTAATCCTTACAGGTGTTGAGGGATTAGCATAGTATATGGTTACCAAAGGGGGTCGTACACCCATCTATGAGTACCCTCGATTAGAGCTACCATAAATTACAAAGTGAATGTGCCCAACTTAGAAGAAGAAGCTTCCACCAACCAACAACTCGATACACACTCCCATATCACCTCTCAACAATGACAGGTTCCAACAATACCAAGAATAAACTCTTCTCTGATTTAGCACACTATGCCAAGAAGAAATGTGTGGTATGGGTAGGAAGTGCAACCTATAGAATATGAGACTCAGACTGGGTAAATAAATCTGTCCCTATAGGATGTAAGGGACTCTAACTGATAAACTACAATCTCAACACTTCCACCAATGGATACCAAGAGGAAAATCGCGCCACAGTGATGATAATACAACCCAACAATAATATTCTTCAATTCTTCTCCTTGAAATTGCTCCTATATTTAGGAAAAGCACCCCCACTTTCTCTAGATGAGTGAGGTAAGGACCCACACATGAAAACTATGTCCACTAGCTAGACTGTGCACCCAACTCCTTAGGAATGCACCCAGATTGAGGGGAACTTGGTTTTCCAAGAAGAAGTCGACCTCCCCACTTAAAAACTCTACTAACAAAGATGGAAATACAATCCAGTTGAATCACAATGAGAGATATGCAATGATATCTCCCTTAGACTGACTAGGGTGTATAGTTGCAACACCGAAACCAACAAATGCACAAGGGTTTCCAAAAATCCTAGACTCTTTCCTCAAGAGCTCTCAAAAATCAATTTTCCAAATGAGTGAATGCAAGAATGAGGGGTGGCTCCTCTTTTTTCCTCTTTTATTTCTTCGTTGAGTTATTTCCCACTCACCTTAGTTTTAATTTTCTTTTAAAGTCACTTTATGCTTGCACACTTTATAATCTTTAAGTGACTTTTTTTTCCTAAGACCCATGTCCCCTTTTTTCGCTTTTTGACTTTTTAAAGTCATTTCCTAGGAAAAAGTTGAGTTCCCTAGGTAACTTCTCTAACTTAGCCTAATATAACCAATTTAGGCTAGTGGAACCATTCCTTATGCTTCCTAGGCCAACGGGGACATTACATTGCCACTAGATAAACTGGGTCGACTTCCTTTACCTTTGTGCTTGTGGGTTTTCTATTTGGATCTGCTACTCTTGTGGTCATTTAGGAGGCACATGATTGAAGTACCCATGTTTCCTTTCAATTTCATGCAATATGTTAGGAACCAAAGATATTTTCACCAAACAGATAGTAAAACCTAACGGTCGCATATGGAAAAGATAGCACAAAAATGCTAACTGATTGGATGCTCGATGTAGAAGACGATTGTACCCACCAATAACTTTATACCATTAAGAAATGGGTTAAGTCATAATAAAACTCTTGTATTTTATAGATGCCATGCCCCTTTAGGTTTTGGAACAAACTAGGTTATTGAAGAAAATGGGCTCCACTAGAAGTGATGTAGGACAACTATCAACTAAAAAAAACCACCTACTACAACTTATTAACCATAACCACAACTACATAATTGGAAGAAAAGTAAGAAAAAACAAGTTGGCAACCCTTCGAATCTATCCAAGGCGATGATACAATATTTGGGAGAAGAAACACCTAGGGATTAGGAGCGTGAAAGATCGTATTTTCTTATTGTAGAAGAGATAGAAACAAAGAGACATAGTGGTATTATGGAAACGCACCATGGTGGATTTTTTTTCTTTGAACAACAACTATGGTGATCTCTCTCCGTAAACCCTAACACATATGTGTAGAGAGTGGATTGGATTCTAAGTGGAAGAATGAGAATACTGACATTGAAATTGGCCATTGATTTTTAGAGTAACACCTACACATATATGAGGACGTAGATGCGTGTGAATGAAGATAAAGAAGGAAAAATTATCTATGGAAATGCATGAGAAAGAAGATAGACCTACAAAGAGACAGATTGGAAAACTAACATAGACTAGCATAGGGAATCAAACAGAGATGTTTCTGTGCGAGGAGAGAAAATATATAATGCCCAAGGGAATGATGCATTTCTCGATGACTCAGATGACTCATTTATGGACAAATTCAATAAGTCTATTGGCCTAATAAATATAGGTTATGATACCACTGTTAGACACACGAATTAGGATAAACGTGAATTGTTTTTTTTAATTGATATGATACACAAATAAATACATGAGTTATGCCCTTTGGACTCCTCTTCCAAGAGGTCTCTTGGAATCCCGATGATGGTTACACTATCACTTGACGTTTCAAAATTTTTCAAGTGACTAATACCATAACCCTTGCGGATCAAGTTTTCGACACTCCCATAGTGGTGTAGCCAAAAGAGGATGTGAAGAAGTCAGTGGATGATATACCATAAAAGATCGAGAGATCTAAACTAGAAAATAAATAAGAAGTTCATGATGGACCTCATGAGGAAGAGGGTTCAGAGAGTTCAAAAGGGGAGTAAGAAACTCGACCTCAAACTTTAAGGATGTCCACTCGCAAAGAAGGAAACTAGATAGGTATAATTATAGTTCATCTAATTTAATATGTATATTTTATTTATTTTCTAACATCAATGAGCCTAGAACCATGAAAGAGGCAATAGATATGGAAGATAAGGAGTTATGAATATTGACCATGGATGAGGAAATGGATGCACTTATAAATAATGATACATGGGACTTGGTACCATTTTCTGATGGATGGAAACCCATTGGATATAAATGGGTATTAAAAAAGAAGATTAGTTTAGATGGCAATGTTGAAAAGCACAAGGCAAGGTTGGTTGTGAAAGGATATTTCCAAGTTGACAAGATAGACTTGGTGAGATATTTTCCCCAGTTGATAAATTAACATCTATTAGGATCCTATTATTTGTAGCAACAACCTATGATATAGAGATATATTAGATGGATGTGAAAACAACATTCCTACATGGTGATTTAAAGGAAGAGATGTATATGACACAACCAGAGTACTATGTTGAAAAGGGTAAAGGGACATTGGTTTGAAAATAAAAAAAAATATTTGTATGGTCTGAAACATTCTCTAAGAATATGGTTGATCCAGGTGGATCTCAGTGGCCATCCACCTTTTCCACCGAATCAACATTTCAATCATATGGTTTTAATAAACCATGATATTCACCCTTTTAATGGGGATTGGAATGTAATGTCATCTTCATTTGTTAATTATAGACATCATGCAATTATTTATTAGTGGTCTTATGTACATGCTTATAACATAGCGTTAATGCACCAAAACCCATTAGAATTTTGCAGTTAAACATGCTCGGTACTAGAGTAGTACTGGGATGGGTGACCTCCCAAGAAGTCTTAGTATTTTACATGCCAATGGAATTTTATAAACTTAGACTAATTTATCCCACATGTGTCATGAGAATTGTTCTCCTCTCCCTCTCTCATATATAATTGAGGTGAAGGAGGCCCTTTAAGGATGCAATGGAGTGTGATGTAAATCTTGTTGCGAATGAAGCGTAGCCAACATCTCTTCCTTTTCATATATAAGCTACCCCATTCTGCTAGTTTGTGTTCTATAGTGTTTTCTCTCCTATTCATTAATATAAGTTGCGTTTCACTGTATTTTTGTGTTATCTTCTATATTTTTGTTTTTGTCTCATTTCATTCTCAGCATAATCCAGATCAGTGGTATCAAAGAAGTCTTCTCCTTGTAATTTCTCAGAGCATGTCCCCAACAAGGTCAGGGCATAGATATTTGGGTCTCGAGATAGTTTCACTTGAGGACAACCTCTCTCTCTATCCAAGAGAAATCCCATGGTGGAAGAAAAGAGAGATGAAAGAGCAGGATATCTTTTCAATATGTTGCTCGAGGAATCCCTCGTGCGACAAAGGAACGAGATAATGGAAAATTTTTCTCATATCCTTAGAAGACTACTGATGGCGGTGGTCAAGGCATCTTCGAAAAGCAGCCATTTCATAGGTGCAACACCCTTCAAGGTATAAGTTAATTTTTATATCCCCTTATTTGAAGGCTAGATAGATGCAAATTCTCTAGAAAAATGGTTGAATCTGCTAGAAGGTTATTACTTCATCCAAAATTTCTCCGACAGTGAAAATATAACTTCATGCTCTTTAAATCCCTTCCCAATGTTAGAGCTTGGTGGGAAGGTTACTGAGAGAGGTACACCATGGCTGAATCTACACCATTCAGGGGAGAACCCACTTGGGCAACCTTTGCAGATGCCCTAAAGGAGGATTTCTACCTTTTTAGAAACTATGATGACCAATACATGAGATGGACGACTCTGCATCAGAAAATATATGAGATGGTGTCAGAGTACACTAACATATTTCATACCTTGCACTCAAATTTGGGTATCAAAGACTCTAAGAGACACATTGTTTTGAAGTGTCGTAGTGATATACATAGGTACATCCACACATAGATGGATTTCTTGTAAATCTCCTCACTGGGAGATGGTTATCGATATCAATTCAAAATTGAGAATAAATTCAGGCATCTAAGTAAGCGAGAGTTTGGGTTTGAAAACACGCCACAACATAATCATGGAAAAGGAAAACCTAAATAAAAAAATGAAGTATAGAGAAAGGAAAGTCAACCTCAAGAGATACAGTCCAAGACGCAGGAAAAGAAGGGTAACGAGAGGTCTAATAAAGACACTATAAAGTGGCGTGAGTTTCACAACAACCCCTGGCACAACACTGATGAATGTCACTCAAAAAAGTCATTGGTGGTCAAGCTCAAAGAAAAAGAATCAAAACCTGACTTGGAATCTAATTCAACGCACAATAAAGGGAAATAGATAATCGTTGCAGAACCCGTTGCTACCATCATAGCTCCAACAATACAACTAGAAGAACCAGAGGATATTTAGGAGGGGGAGCTCCTATTCCACTCACAGATGTGGGTAAAGGGGACCCCACTTCATTTCATTGTTGATAGAGAGAGTTAGAAGAACCTGATCTCATCCGAGGTTGTCAAGAGACTGAAGTTTCCAATGATGCCACACCCCCAACCATACACCATCGGATGGTTGAGCTAGGGATGAGACATCCGTTTCAGCCAACAATTTCTCTTATGCTATGAAATCAATCCCTTCAAGGATGAGGTAGTGTGTGATATTTCCCCACTTGAAGTTTGTGATGTTCTTTTAGGAAAACCATATATGTGGAAACCTCACTCTATTTATGAGTCTCAGACCTACAGTACTGTCATTGTTACTCTGGGAGGTAATCTCTACAGGTTACCATAGGTAGATCCAACTAATTCCACATCATTTATCTTGGAAAAAATATGTCGCAAAGTAATCTCTCAGACCACAAAGTTTTCCCTCTTCACGATCTAGTCAAAAGGTGAACAGAAGGTCACTGCAACCATTACATCCTCAACCCAAGAAATTTCTATCCAGTAGAAGCAGGTCAACAAGATTGTAGAGGAGAACAAAGAGAATGAGTCTTCCATATGTTCAAAATAGCTCTATTGGCCATGACCCTTTTAAGGTGTGCTTGGGGTTCCAACCATTATCCCCCAATATTGATATAGCTCCTCTTGCTACATCTTCACTGACAAAGTCCTCCCACACTTAGACTAAGGAAGATCATGTAGGAAGATATGTTGAACATAAATAACACCTACAATAGGTTCATGACATCCTTCCACAAGCAAAGTACAAGCATGACATCTTCTTCAACAAGGAAAGTGACTCACCAATGTTCAGATTCAACAGAAATTTATCCATCTCTCGAGGGAACTTGACGTAATGGGGACCATTTCTTCCTAAGGGGGGAGGAATGATCTAGGTGGATCTCGGTGGCCATCCACCTTTTCCACTGAATCAACATTTCAATCATATGCTTTTAATAAACCATGGTATTTGTTAGGCTCCAATCTACTGATGTAAATTAGAGTACAAATGATTGTCAATCCGGTGTTTGTAAGACTTAGAGACACATCCAAAGTATATGGATTTAGAGATATCTTTTATATTTAATGGAGATAAACCAAAACCTATTCTAAGGTCTGAATATGGAAGAGATGCTAAGCTTCTATTCATAAGTCCTATTCATAGATCTCATAACAATAATCAACAATTGTTTTCCTAAAGAATATCAATAGTAAGTATTCAAGAGATGTTCGAACTAGTTCTAAGACCTATCAAATGCTAGAAGGAAAAAACTCTTATTCAAGAGATACATTCATTGTCTTCTTTCATTCATTCATTATCAACTATCATCAAATTAAATCAAAAGTACTGAAAGCATAAATAACTCAAAAAACATTCATGACTATCTTAATGCTTGAAGGCAAACCACACATTGAATTCTTATTCAAGAAATCATTCACAATATGAGTAAGGGTTTGAAACATTAAGCATATGACTTAGCTATGGAATTCATATAACTACAACAAGATATGATTACAACTCATCTACAACAAGATCTGATCTAAAACATGTATCAAAGATTACTAGAAAAAAACATAAAGAAAGAGTGTACTAGTTTGGCAAAGGGGGCCCTCCAATGCTTCACTGGTACACTTGAATTGTCTCAGATAAGAAAGAGATCCAACAACATTCAAATCATCATATCATAGGCATTAACAGAAACAAAACACATAACTGATCTTCAAGAGTGCAAATTCCAAAGTTTCTTCATTTACTTCAAGATTGTCATACTAGTTTATGCTTAAGAGTATTTATACAAGAGTTTCAAAACTAAAAATGTTAATAAGTCTCCTAAATATCATGATCAGATCCATAATATCCTAGGAAGGTCGAATGGCTCCTTCAGATCCACAATATATGGCCAAATCCCACGAAAATCCAAAACTGTCCATGATTTAAGACTAAAACAGGGTATTTTTTGCTGAAGTGGCCTTGTTTGAACAACATTGACCAGACATCTGGAAGGCTCAGGTCTCGAAGATGATTGCTCATTATCCATCCTTGTACATCAGGGAACACGACCCAAGTCTTATATTTCGCCTGGGTGTCTTGCAAGTACAAAAACCTCAGAGCTATTACGAGATTTAGTCAAATCCTGTAATTTCTGATAGATTTTCAATTTTAATGCCAAAATTTAGAAAACTCAATTCTTAAGCTAAAGAATGATAAATATACCTTGCATAAGCTGTTTCATGGAAAATATGGAATGAAATGAAGGCAAAATGGATGGATATAGAGGCCAAAGTGTGGTTTATAGAGCAAAAAGGAAGCATAAAAATGTACTCAACATCTCCCCCAAGAGGAAGTCCCTGCATGTCCTCATGCACAAAAATGTCCCTGAACCTCTGTCACTGATCTTCTGCCACCTTTGCTGCCTACAATAATGTTTTCACATTCACCTGAGCTGTATGAAGTGCTTTCATTCTTTGATACTTCTCTTTATATGCCTTTTTCTGTTGGAACCACTTGTAGGCTTGTTTGGAGATTAACTTGTTCTGTTTTTGAAGCTTCTTGTTTTTCTTCTTCAAAGTTTCATTTTCCTATTGTGTTTTGTGACTTTGAGTTCTTAGMATTTCATTCTCTATTTTTATGTATCTTTCTAATACTTCAATTTCTTTGATTTTTCTCTTCATTTTCCTTATTTTCTTATTTTTCCTATCAAGTTCAGATGTGGATGTACCAACCACTTCTTCCATTTGAGGTTCTTCTTTCATGTCCCTGATTAATTGTTCCACATCTACTCTCATTTGTTCATAGGTGGAAGTTTCCTGTTCCTCAAAAGCATCATTTCCCAATGATTGTGCCTCTAGAGTTTGACTATGTGCATAGTGTGCTTRTTGTGCTTCATCATCATTTTCTTGTATTTGGCCCATTTGAACTTGTTGGCRTTTTCTTGATTTCCTTTCATAAGAGGTAAAAATMTTKTTTTTTTCCTCAATTTCTTTCTCTTTTATCACCATACTTCTTGTTTTTCTCCTCCCCATAGGCGGTTTTGGGCTTGTTGCCTTGGGGTGCTGTACTTCTCCCTCATCATCAGTCACAACTAAAATTTGTTCTTCTTCTTCCTCCTTTATTGTTTCAAAACCATTTTCAATGATAAACTGTTGCCAAATCAAAATTTTCTTCTGTAGTTCATATATAATGATCATTTTAATAAAATCACAATGATATAAACTCTTTTTTGTGTTCCTTCCTTGTTTCTGGACAGCCTTAGCCATTTTAGAAAGGCTTTGTAAGAGAAAATAAGGCATATTGATTTCATAGTCACCTTTTAAGTGTTGTAGCAGTTTAATATGATATAGGTAGATGATGCTAAACCTTCCCTCACAAGTTATAAATTTCTATATGAGGTATGCTAATTCATCCCAAGGATGAACCAACCAACTTCTTGGAATTCCTTTCTTCCAATTTACTGCTGCTACCCTTGACCTGGAAATAAAAGGTACCCATGATTTATCTTTGAAATGCTTGGTTTTGAAATATCTCTCTCCTATTTGAGGAAGTTCAGTGACATGTGCAATGCTATCTTCAGTGATCCTAATGGTAAGGTTTCCAATAGTATCTCTTTCCCCATCAAATGAGTGAGAAAATTCTAAGGCAACTCCTTCACAAAATTCATCAAATTTTTCAAAGAAACCTATCCACTGTTTTTGCTCCAAAAATTGTATACAATCCCTGTGTATTTCTGATGTAACAAGCCTCCCTGGTTCATATCTAGATACCATGCTTCCAAGTTTTAAGAGAAAGACCTAAAATATTTCCACTGTTTATAGAAAGGAGATCTAAAAGCTTCAACTCTGCAATTCTTTTGACCAAAATTTCTTAATCTTTCAGACTCTGTGTGGCTTTAATTCTGTGTATGGTCTTCAAGAATATTTTTTGTTCAATAAGCAAAGGAAATCTCTTATTTTTTAATTCCTAAGCTATTCTCTGTTCATAAAAAAATTATGCAAGGGCATACCTGGTAATTTCGAAAATTTCTTAGGCTTCTTGTTGAATTCTGACTCAATTTCCCCTCTTTCAGTCGACCTCTGCTAAAAAATGAACTGTCTTGTTTCAAAATGTACCAAGGACGTTGAATTTTATACTTGGTTGTTTAATTATTTGAATTTGGGCTTACCTTCAGTGGCCGACTCCTATTGGGATACATTCTCTACCTTTGCTTCACCACGTATCTCCTTCAACCCCCCGCGTTTTCTTTCACAGAACAAAAATGTTGTATGTTGACAGTGAAATTGTCAACATACAATTCGTTTTTTTATCAGAGAATTTCGGGATAGGAATGCGTAGGAGGAACAATGTGCTAGAGCGTAGGGATTTGGGATGCGTAGGAGGAAAAATGTGCTAGAGCGTAGGGATTTGGGATGGCGCTGGCATTGTGAACATAGCGTGTAATTTTTTAAATGGAGGTAAGTGTATGCAGAGGTGCGTCATCGGTTCAAGTCCAGGAGCGTGCAAGTGAGACACAATGTGCAATGTTTGGTGAGACCCAACAAATATGAAAATCATTTGAGTCATTTTTTCTTTTATGGAGAGAATACGTTAGAGGAGACTTAAACAAGGGTCTTTATTTTTGAAAATGGTTTGTACAGGGATCATAGCTGAAGGTGCTGCTCTGTTGGTACCTTTGTACTCTTCTCCTCTTTGCAATCATTATAATAAATGTTTTTTTTTTTAAATGTTTACTTGACTTATAACTCCCTAAATTTGTTTCCAACCTCTTCATCAAGCATGAACCCTTCTTATTATGACCCATTTTTAAATGTATATGCAAACCACCCTTAATCTATGCAATAATACTTCAGTCTGTGTATGCAGCTTATGTCTTCAAAAACAGAGTATTTGACAGCTCAAATCAAACAATGTGTTTTGTATTTGAAACCCGATCCCTCCTTATAACTCCTTTGGAAACCAAAAGTGGTTCTTTTAAGTACCATTTTTAATGCTTTTGAGGATGAACAATGGAGTGATGAAAATATGATGTAGGGGAAAGGAAAGATAGGATATTTATCATTGCATAGCTTAGGGAGAATTCTCAAATTTAAAGCATTAAAAAGGAAAATATATACTAACTTGTTTGCTCATTGTGTTTTGCTTGACTGAAGATGGATGGAATGTTGCTGTAAGTCCTCAATTTCCTCTTGTATTTCTTTTTCTTAGTATCTCAGGTCCTTCTGCCGATTGAAATTAATTTTCTTCTCAGGTCTCTTACTGATTGGAATTGATATTTTCCTCAGGTCCTTCTGCTGATTGAAATGGATATCTTCCTCAGGTCCCTCTGTTGATTGAAATTAAGTTTCTTCCTCAGGTCCCTCTGCTGAATTGAAATGGATATCTTCCAATGCATACTGTCATCTATAGAAGGCTTGAAATATTTTCAAAATATACCTTATCCCCCTCAACCTTATTTATTGACTTGTCCTCAAGTCAGAGAAAAAATTTTGAAGCTGAAAAATGAAACTAGAAGTTTAATGATGAAAATTATTATTATTTTTTAAGAATTTTGGTTGGCCAATGTTACTTGGTTTTCCAATCAAAATTTGAGTTTATATTGTGCCAGTTTCCTGGATTTTCACAACTAAACTCCCTTTTTTCCGTTTTTTTTTTCTTTATATATATATATATATATATATATATATATTTTTTTTTTTTTTCTTTTTTCTTTTTAATTTTTAAGGAGAATGTGAAGGAGACACATGATTCTGTCTCTCCAATACTTCCATCTCATTCTGTTGAGATATCTGCTTCATAAATTCTTCCTTGTTTACATGCTTATTGTAGAGCTTTAGCCTATGTCCATTGACTATGAATGAGCTTGCCTCATCATCTATTGTTTGTAATTTGACTGAGCCATTGTCATATACTTCTACAATCTCATATGGGCCAAGCCAATGAGTTGTAAATTTAGCTTTGAAATCTTTGAATTTTGAATCAAATAACAAAGCCCAATCTCCTTCTTTGAATTGTTTCTTCTTGATATACTTATCATGCCAATGTGCCCTTTGTTGTTGTATCAAAGTGTTGTGTTCAAATGCTTCCTGTCTCATCTCATCTAATTGATTTAATTGCATGATCCTCTCTTTTTGTTCTTCAGAAAGATCTATTCCTAAATCAGCTGCTAGTTTAAAAGTATGAATTTGAAATTCTATAGGTAACAAAACTTGCTTACCATAGACCAGCTGATAAGGAGTAAACCCAACACTGTTTT
>ML782551.1:144809-157284 GCA_009831015.1 Picea engelmannii | reverse complement strand
TTGCGACATCAAGGAGATCAGGTTGTAATATTTACTTTCAATTAATATGATACAATGGCATGTCCCTTTCCCATAAAGCTATTCTTACTTTATTGTGTAATTCCTTGATCATACACATAAGTTGATAGTTGGATATATTTTGCTATCTTCACTTTGGTTGGTTTGTGTTGTCTTGGTCTTGACCTCACGAGAGCATCGGAGCAAAGCGAGAGCAACAGAGACCCTAGGAAGTGATACAAAGGTATGTTACTTGTTCCTTCCTACTAGCTAATTCAATGGTCAAAACTTAGGGAAAGAGTCATGTCCTGTCTTGTTTTGTTCTAGATCCAGGTGGATCTAGGGAGATATGTTAGTGTCCACACCTACCGATTAGTCCGATAACAAAATTGGCGACCATACTGGGGATCATAACCCATTTTCTGGTGGTTGTTGGTATTTTTCCTTGGCCATTTGCTCTTGTCTTACCCTTCTCCATTCATATCAATCTCCGAGTCTTCAGGATACCCTGATAGACCCTCTGGGTCCAGAGGCCTCTTCAAATTTTGTGTCTTTTTCCAAGAATTTGACTAGTTTCAGACATTCTCGCACTGCACTCCATAGTAGCCTGCGATAACATACATAGTTCGCACCCTGGCGTTAAGTTCAGTGTGAGTTTCTCGCACTCTGCTCAAAGCTCACCTACGAGAATCACTCATTCTCGCACTGTGTAATATTGCCAGCCTGCGAACTCATTTTTTCAAATTTTTTCTTTAAGATTTTGGCATCTTCAACTGCCCAGATCAGTCTAGGTGCCTCATAAGAGTTTCTTGGACCATTGATTGATGTTCTTCTTGTCTTCATTTTCATGCACAAATAGTCTTAGGATTTCAAAGGCTCTTCTTGTCATTTCTGTCTTGACTTTCGTTTCTTGAATTTTCTTGGAAAAGCTATACTCTCTGATTTCAGAATCTGAGTGTGCTTGTTTGGTTAAGAACCAGTGATCGGTTGAAAGTTGAGTTTCTTTGTCTTTATCATTTTCCCATTGTTTGAAAGATCATTTTTCTTATGCAATTGAAAAAGGCTAAATTGGTTTGCTTATTATTTTTGTATTCATTGAAAGAGTGGTTTGGGTTTTTATCATTGCTTGTTTATTGGTTTTTGATTTTCTGCACTCTCACCATCAAGGTGTAAGTCCTTTTTGAAAAGTGAACAAACGTTTTTCTTTCAAAATCATTTTCGTTTTCAAAAACATTGAAAATCAATTGTTGAAATTATTGAAAAAGAAACAATAGAGAATTGTTATAGATGCGTGATTTGTTGCATTTGCATTTTGAAGGAAATTGTGTCTTGTAGTTCAAAGTTTGATCCAGAAAACTTCTCTCTCCCTCCTATACATAGGATTCATTGAACTAAAATCGATATATTTTTCATTCTCATCCATGCATCGTTGGGTCAGAGTCTTATACAACATCAGTTTCATCTCCGTTTCCTTTGAGTAAACAACAACTCTTAATAACACTGCGCAATTGTAAAATTTACCTAGTAACTCTTTTTCTAGGGCTCTATTACACCAACATTTAGCTAGGCTAGCACTTTGGAATAGGAAGAGAGATACACTCTCCAAAGCACAAAACACACAATAGCATATTGTGTTAAGGAGTGTTAAATTCCATTTGCAACATCTTGTCCCGGGAAGCCCTTCTCACACAAGGGTCAAACACGAGGTCACATTGATATTGGCAGAGTTACTCACCCTGTTTTGTTGATATCAGTGTAGAGATTCCACATATTATGGGGATCACTCGGAGGTATACCCACAATGATGAGTGGAAGCCTTTTGAGTTGATTTCGGGATAGATACCCTGCCCTTGCGTGTGGATCAGACTGTCGACTATCCCCCAAGGCTTTATTGTTGTTGGTGGTAACCTTAGTGGCCTATATTTATAGGTTCTTACACAAGGTGACTGTGAAGGGGAAAGTCTTCGCGGTACCTGGAATTGACATTGACCAAACTCACTTGGGCTCCTTGGAGGGTATACCCACGATTATGTGTGGGAGCTTGCACTAGGGTGTAAGTCCGTTAAGCAGGTTGTCAGCGTAACTTTTCCACCCTAGCCCAGCCCCTTCTCATCTCTTTGTTGCGACGTTGGATTTCATCACCAACTAGTGGCTTCAGAATTAGAAGGTCTTGTTTGCTTGGTATTGCTTCCTAGATTTTTTTTACTAGCGCGTGTTGTTACCAAAGTTGACCATACGGTTTTCTTCGTGAAGTTTGTCACTCGTTTACAATAGCTCCTCCACGTCATTCACGTAGAATGCATGGTTTATCTCCAGAGGATATGGAAGGTTCTCAACCCTTTCCTACAAGTACACCTGAGGGATCTCCTTGGAAAAGTGAAGTCACAGTCATCACCACGCCACAAGTGGAACAAACTGACTCTCTAGAACATTTTCGAATTACAAATACTTGAGAGGACTTTTGACTTCACCGGGATTTTGAGTGACCGTTTATGCGACTGAATTCTTTAGGAGACTTAGTTGTTACGTCTTCTGGGTCACCAGTTGGACCCTTTCTAGGCATAGAAGGCCAAGATCTTTTTTGGTCTACAGGTGTTTTTTGACGATACCTTTTTGGTCCAGGCTCACCTATGATTTCCGAGATCAACCCACCTGTGATTTCCGAAATCTCTAGTCCAGAGACTGTACCATTTACTAATGCCTATCACTTTACCGTCCCTGCCGAAATGGCCCATCTCACAGATACTACGAGTATTCCAACCGGGTTTACTGCGGTTAGTCTTTCTCCCATCAACACACCGTGAATGCCCAACATCACTCCGACACTCCCACCCGGATATCGTGTGTTGAATGCTTCCATTCCCACTCCTACGCAAACCCCATTTGACTCTCTTGGTGGTCCTTCTTCTTCTGGGCACTCTCTTCCCGGTTTTATTCCAACACTCCCTCAATTTCCTTTTGGAGTACCTTCTTCGTCTTCCATTAGCATTCTTAATCCTAGTGGCGCTATTTCGTCATTCACTCCCAATTACCAGATTCCGGTTGGTGGACAATTTCACCAAGGTGGTATGACTCAACCCCCTCTTAGCGGGCAAATTCCTTTTGGAACGCAAATCCCAATTGGAACACAACCCCCAATTGGAACGTTGCCCCCAAGTGGAACACCACCTTCGATAGGAGGACCGACCCCACCTTATGGGAAAAACATACCTCCCTCCTTGGCCGAGTATTGGAATCAGTTGATACAACATCCTCCTCAATCAACTGGTGGGCAATAGTTTCCAGCTGCATCCGTAATACCCCCTAGTATGGGCCAACCATATCCCAGTTCATTCAATCCCATTTGGGGGAGGAATGCTCAAACTTGAGTCCCTGTTCCATGATACAATCCTATGAGCTACTATCCTCTCCAACCACCACTGAATCTGCCTGGGACTTCATACTATATGTAGACTGCTTATGGTCCTACTGGTTTTCCAACCGGGCTTCCTCCCCAAAGCCACCAGTACCCGTAGGTGAATCGACAGTTACCCTTCATAGCCACTTTGGATCTTCCGGATTTGTCAAGTATTTTAAATGATCCAATTCGTCACTCTCCCCAATGGCCTGCTATACCAGGCAAGCTACCATCAGACATTCCTAAATTCGACGGAAAAGCGGGAGAGGACCCAAACAATCACGTTATGACTTTTCACCTATGGTGTTCATCCAACTCGTTGATGGATGACTCTATTCGTTTACGTCTTTTTAAACGAACCCTCACAGGTTCTGCTGTGAAGCGGTATATCGAATTGCCACGAGGTTTCTTCTCTGAATTTAACACCCTAGCTATGGCTTTCCTCACGCACTACCAGTTACCGATTCTTTATGACATGGGGACCAAGATTTTGACTTCTTTCAAACATAACAAGGCCACTCATATATCCGATCACATTCATGAGTGACGATGGAGACGACGTCTTATTAAACTCGAACTCCCCGATTAGTTGCTGGCAGAATGGTTCACCAAATTGTTTGTGAACGACATCAGTCATGACATTTCCATGGGTGGAGTGGTCACAGAAGAGCAGGCTATAAGTGATGCTCAATATCTTGACCTCGTTTACTCGCAAACGGGTACCCTTTACGATTTACTACCTGATTTACCTCGTCCTTCCACTTCCACAACTTCAACTACTCCAGCTGCCTCGCATGCAACTGACGGTGTGATAGGCACTTTCTAGTCCCAACCACATTCTGCCTCAAGCACAAACCCCAAACCTACTTCTTCTAATGTTCAAAATGCTCCGTCTCCTGCCCCTCCCACCGGAAAGACTTCTGAGGTAAATGCAATCCAATCTACCCCAACTGGTAAAAACAAATCTAAAAAGGGGAGTGGTAAGAATAAGGAGAACAAAAATAATTCTCAAGCAGAGCGAACCAAAACTACACCTATTGAAGATCGTGATAAGCACAAACCTCGATACCCTTGTCTTATCTGTGGTGATGATCACTACATGAAGGATTGTCCACGACGCACCGAGGTCACTAAGTTCCTTCAAGGAGCTCCAAAACCACCTGCTCCGACCGTTTTGTCCCAACCCTTCCCATCTCAACAACAGGCTCAGTTGGTCATTCATGACCAACCCTCATCTTCTACTACATCCTATGTCTTGATGTGTACTAGTGATTCTAAGCAGAGCGACGTTGCACTCACTACTCGAACCAAAGATTATTCTCCCTCTAAAGAGAAGGTTGATGATCTACTTCCTTCCTTGGCACAACCCTCTCCCACGACTCCACCTACCAACGGTCCTCTTCATCTCGAACAACCGAGCCTCAACACAGTTCTACGATCCCCCCCAAAGGGCATCGTTTGGAAATCATCCTTCAATCCTCATGCTCGTGTTGCCCAGAACTACAACATTGTTGAAGATCTGGCCCAAGCACCTTCTGCGATGTTAGCCCTCAAAGTCCTTCAAATTTTTCCTACGCAACGGAAGGCACTATTGAAATCTATCGGTGGAATCGATCTGACGGATACGAATTTAATAATGTTTGACTTGGAAGATCACATTCCAATGTTACCCCCTCAACTCGCGTTCCAGATCCAAGTGATTTTCTTTGACAAAAACATTTGCCGAGCCGTTATCGATGAGGGTGCCTCGACATGTGTTATGTCTCTTGCTTGTTGGAAAGATATTGGCTCTCCTTCTTTGAATGAATCCCATAACACTCTTAAAGCCTTCAATGGCTCCGGTTTTAAGCCCTACGATGTCCTTCCTTCATTGCCCATCAATTTAGAAGGAAAAACGGTCCTAGTCGAAGTGGAAGTCTTTGACGCTTCCCTTGATTACAATCTTCTGCTTGGCCGCAGCTGGATCGATTCCATGCGCATAGTTGTGTCGACCCTTTTCCGTGTGGTACGTTTCCCACATCAAGGTAAGGTCATCACCATTGATCAACTAGCATTCTTTAATTCGGATACCGGTACTGGCAACGTACTGTTCATCGCTAAAACCCCTCCGGGTTATGAGAATGTCGGTGTAGGCCTGCTAAAAGACTCTTTGTTAATGGGTACTTTCCCCATTCCACCGCCCGATGTTCCACGCTTGTCTGTTGCTTCCATCAACATGATATCCAACTCACCTCACGAACTTCCTGCGTCTCACGACCCCTGGATAGTACCTGACCCTGGAGATCATCTTCCTTTTGGCGATGCAATGCCATTGAGTCCGGTTGAATCTGCCTATCAGGCCATTCAATCAGCCACACCTTCTACCCCTTCTCTTGGTGAGATGTCTCCCGATCCTTTTCATGTCATTTTTCCCACCGACAAGATGATCATGTCCATCATGGAGGACACCCCTTGGGACGATGGGAATCATCGTTCCATTCTCTTTCTGGAGCAACATACCATTG
Organism: Picea engelmannii; assembly: GCA_009831015.1. Taxonomy (NCBI): domain Eukaryota; kingdom Viridiplantae; phylum Streptophyta; class Pinopsida; order Pinales; family Pinaceae; genus Picea; species Picea engelmannii. Next base: position 151,386 of record ML782551.1, on the reverse strand, counting down.
AGAATTATCAACGGATCTCGACCTCATCGATCGTTGTTGTCATTTCTACCGTTCCCGAGTCTGCACACAATGTGTTTTCCAAAGGGAACTTAAGCAATATCTTGCCCACTATTCCCCTTGACATATCCATCAAACCTGGGATTGTCAAAAATTTCCATATCGGAGCTTCATGTTCTTCTGATGAAGTCGTCACCTACACGTCCCTTTTCAAAGAGTTTGGTGACATCTTCGCATGGAGCTACGAAGAAATGTTAGGTATCGACCCTGAGATTGTGATACATGAGATAAAGAAATACCTCGACTCTAAACCCGTCCGGCAACTCCTTTGTCCAGTTCACCCACGTAAAGTGGCTGCTATCAAAATTGAAGTCGATAAACTTTTGAAAGCCAACTTTATTTATCCAATGGCTCTCACAGACTGGGTTTCCAATCTTGTCTCGATTGACAAAAAACAAGGCACCATTTGTGTATGTGTTGATTATAGGGATATCAACAAAGCTTGTCCCAAAGACAACTTTCCTACCCCCTTCGTCGATCAGATTGTCGATGATTGTGCCGGAAGTGAAATCTTCTCTCTCATGGATGGTTTCTCTGGGTATAATCAATTCAACATTGTTCCCGAGGATCAACATAAGACCGCTTTTATTTGTCCTTGTGGTACTTTTGCCTATCGGAAACTTTCTTTCGGTCTCAAGAACGTTGGTGCAACTTTTCAACGCGCTATGTCTTATGCTTTCCATGATATCAAGAACATCGTTCAACCATATTTGGACAATTTACCTGCTCACTCAATGCGTCGAGTCGATCACCCAACCCACCTCCGAGCCATTTTCGTTCGCTGTCGGTTCTACTGTATACGTTTAAATCCTCATAAGTGTGTTTTCTGCGTGGAATCTGACCGCCTTCTAGGTTTTATCGTTTTGTGTCAAGGGATCCGGGTGGATCCTTTAAAGGTTGAGGTGATCCTTCATCTCCCTCCTCCTTCTACTCTTCGCCAGTTGCAAAGTTTACAGGGGAAAGCAAACTTTCTTCATTGTTTTATCCCAAACTATGCCGAGATAACTCGTGGATTTACGCGGCTCTTAAAAAAGGGTTCAAAGTTCGTCTGGGATACCATTGACAACAATTCTTTTGAAGCTTTGAAATTGTCCCTGACGCGTGCTCCGCTTCTTTTTCCCCCTGATTACAGTCGCGATTATTTCCTCTACCTTGTTGCCTCGGATTATACTATTGGTATGGTTCTCATCCAAGAAGATGATGCTAATGACAAACATGTTATCTACTACTTGAGTCGAAGTCTAACACCTACTAAAATCAAATATTTACATGTCGAAAAACTGGCCTTGGCTGCCGTTCAAGCCGTCCAACGCTTCCGACACTATATCCTCTCGCGCAAGACTACAGTGATTTCTCATTGCAACCCTATGTAACACATTCTTACCCATCAATTGCTAGGGGGAAAATACTCCAAATGGATTGTGATTCTCCAGGAGTTTGACTTGGAATTCGAACGCACCAAGTCCAAGAAGTCCTTAGTTTTTGCTGAGTTGATATGCGGCTTTCCCCATTCTGAAATGGAAACAGTAGCAGATGATTCATTACCCGATGAATCTCTTTTCCTTATCAGCACTGATGATCTTTGGTATGGTGATATCATTATATATCTCCAAACCCAGACTTTCCGGCCAACTTTGTTTAGTACTGACCGACGTCGCATATGCTATCAAGCCCACCAATATATTATCCTCGGGGATACTCTTTATCGTCGGGGGATTGAATCTGTTTTTCGACGTTGCCTCACGTTCGACGAAGCCAAGAAAAATCTGAATGACTGCCATTCTGGAGCCTGTGGTGGTCATATGTCTGGGTATGCTACTGCCCAGAAGATCTTACGAGCAGGGTATTTTTGGCCTTCTTTATTTAACGACTACATAATCGTCGTTCAAAAATGCCATGCTTGCCAGACCTATAATCAGAAGATACGGTCACATCCTGTTCCTCTTCACCCTGTGGTCTCCGTTGGTCCCTTTGCGAAATGGGGCATCGATTTCATGACATGTCACCCTCACTCGATCGGGCGGCATGTTTACATCATTGTAGCCGTCGATTAATTTACGAAATGGGCCGAGGTGATGTCGACATTTGACAACACTGGAAAGACCGCAACATTATTCATTTTTAATCACGTCATAGCTCGTTTTGGTGTTCCCCAAGCTATCGTCACCAATCACGGTATCCACTTCAGAAACGTCATGATGTCCGAACTTACTGAAAAGTTGGGTCTTTGCCATGATAACTCAACGCCCTATTACCCACAAGCAAACGACCAGGTCGAAGCAATTAACAAAGTTCCCGTAACTATGCTTCGATGAATGATAGGGATTCACAAAAAAAGTTGGCACACAATGTTGTTTTTGGCATTGTGGGCTTACTGAACATCCGTCAAAATTGCTACTGGGTTTACACCTTTCCGGTTAGTCTATGGTTTGGAAGCTATTCTCCCGATTGAATGCGAGATACCCTCTTTAAAACTAGCTGTTGAAATCATACCAAACACTTCTGCTGAGGAAGAACGTCTATTATATCTTATGCGATTAGACGAACCTCGACGCGATGCTACCCTAGTTATAGAATCTCAAAAGAAACGTGTCAAGGCCCAATATGACAAACATGTCAAGCCTCACGTTTTCTCTGAAGGAGATCTCGTTCTCCTCTATGATCAAGATCGAGATATGCTAGGAGTTGGAAAATTCGAAGCCATGTGGCGAGGTGCTTATACCGTTCGACGAGTTTTGGAAAAAGGAGCTTATGAGTTAGTAGATTACGATGGTATCCCTTTGAGTGAACCCAAGAATGGGTTGTACCTGAAGAAGTACTATGCATAAAATCATCTGTGCATGAGTACTTGTATTTTTATTGTATCATACTTCTTGTGTGTTACTATAGCTTGCTTTTATCGTTATCTGGTCTCTGCCCTTATGTGACATTGGGTTTGATTTCCAGATGTCAAAGTCTTCGCTACCCTATATTGGCTTCACTGATGGTGCTAGCCGTAGTACTCAGAACCTTGCTTCCGTTGCATGGGCAATTTACGCCCCTACAAACGAACTTGTCTCCTTACGAGGTGTGTGTCTCGGCCGTGCGACCAACAACATTGCAGAGTATAATGTCGTTATTAAATTATTGGTTGATTCTATCTTGCTCAGAATCCATCATTTGGTTGTGCGACTCGATTCACAGTTTGTAGTACTACAGTTAAGTAATGTCTATACTATTCAAAGTCCTACCTTGTTATGGGTGTATTTGCGAATTCGCCTCTTGGAACGTTATTTTTATTACATTGAATATCAACATATTCCTAGATGTCTAAATACATTAATAGATGCATTGGAAAACTATGTATTGGACAGACATTTGGATCATTTATAAATCAATCACATCAATTTTCATAACACATGATAAACCGGTAGAAGCCATCTGTATATATAACGATCAAAAGAGTTTTTTTACAAAAAAGTTTTGTCCGAAGACCAAAATGTCAAAATATGAATCTCATAGCTTCTACAAAGTGATGTCATGGATGACGTTCATGGTAACACACGACTGCCCGAGAAACTCTACAGAGCAGTCGACTCATGGACTCTGACACTCCTACTGTATGACGCTGATCGTGTTGTGGAACCTCTCCAAGAGGCATGTATGGTATATCTGCTGTCAAACCCTCTAGGTTTTGTTCCATTGCTTGGTAATCCCTGGCTTCCCATTGTGGCACTGGTGCTACCTCTCCTCGCCGCTGAATGGGAGAAGTACCAGGAGGTCAGTAAGGTCCAACATCTGTGTCATCAAAAAATGAATTTTKTATTTAGTCTTTGGACGAACATATAAAACAAAAAAACATTTGAATATGATAAAATTAACAAAAACATTTAAAAAGGAAAAAATTGTGTACTTCTTACCAAGTTCCCCCCACTAAGCATCCTCCGGCAGGACTAAGTYCGGATCTCCTCGGAAATCCAACCCGACATAAGCATAATCGTCAACCATCAACATCTGTGGTTGAAKCCAGTCAAAGAAGGTATCATCATACTTGATGATTGGTCCAGCTACGTGCCGGGCCATGAGCTAACACCATCTCAACATTCTTGGATCCCTGGGAGCCGGGAAATTCCACTCCACCTACAGCCTCAGTAATGGAACCCTCTCGAGGAAGAAGGACACTAACAAAGATCCGTACCTGAATTTCTTCAGGTTGCCTCATCTGCATTTGGTCAACTATCTTTTCATGCTACGAAGCACTGCATCTGCCCAGTTAAAAACCCGAGGTTCAGTACACTCAATATAATACTGAAAGTAACTTTGGAGGACCATGTGAGGAGTGGAGCTCCCAGCCATCCGAGCAATGGTGAATAAGATAGTACATAGGGTCAAATCCCATACTCCCCAAATAGCTACTTTCCCTTTCTTCCTCTCTGCCTCGGGAAAACAGTGTAAACGATAATACTCACTCATGGGCAACCCGCCACCTCTGCTACCAGTCAGGCTCACGTGGTACCCCCGCCATGACAATCTAGTCAAGAAGTAAATGTCCTCAATGTATAAGGACAATGTATGGACCCCTACATGAAATACCTATTGATCGGGATCCCACATATGCACAAGGTACTCTAATAACCTGACTTGGGCCCTCATGCCCAGGATACGAAAGTATTTCAGAAGGCCACAGTTTCTCAAAGCAGCAATAGTGGGTGGATGATTTCTGACAATAGCATTGTCTTCTTCATGCTCCCTTTCATGCCATTCAAGAACCATTTTGATGGTCAAATACCTGTATAAGAAGCACAAGAAGAGGATTAGCAACTCTATTCATGAATTGGTTCTCTTTCATTGAGTATTTTTTTTTAAATTTTTTGTGATTTGCGGTTCTCGCAGGTGCCCTTTAGGTATAGTGCGAGAACCTCGCAGGCTACTATGGGCTCACCTGCGAGAATCACCCATTCTCGTAGGTCCCATGTAGCCCACCTGCGAGAATGGCTGAGCGCACGTAGGGCTCATAAAATCAACTCAAAAAATGAATTTTAACCAATGAAAATGAAAAATAAAACCATGAAAGAGTAGAGGACAAAGAGCCTACCTCACTGTCAGTAACGTCTCATCGAATGGACGCTCGTAACTCCCGCAATATAACGCCGAAATTTGAGGGTAAAAGAGGGGTTTTTGGGCTCAAATAGTGGTAAAATGAAAATGATATGGTAAAAAGAGTTTTACTCCTTTATATTTACTTTTACCATTTTATTTGGTTTTTTATAATTATTTATTTATTAAACCCTAATCCCTAATGCCCCTTTGAGTGTAACTTTTGCAGGCGTAATGACTTCGATGTTCATGTACAGGGATGCAGACGTATTTTTTCTTTTTCATCGCATGTGGTGATTATTTTTTATGGTTTTTGTATAAAACCTCGAGCGTGGTCTTTGTCTGTTCTCGCGCTCGAAAATACATGAGAACATGATCAAGCATACTTTTATCACTTTTTCGGAATCAACAAGGTTATACGAAAAAGGAACCCCCCTGGAGTCCTCTTTAAGATCTTTTCAGACTCTCTAAACATGAAAAGATAGCCGAGCGACCTTGCTATTTTCACGCTCGATAAAGTATTTGAAGAAAGCGTCTGGTGGGTGATAATTGATCTCTTTTTCGGTCTCATCAGACTACTTTACGAAAAATGAACTGAGAGAGTTCTTTTTTAAGTGTTTTTCCAGACTCTATAATCATAAAAAACCTTTGAATTTTCTATCTTTGGACTCATTAAACAAACATCGACAGACCCGTAAGAGGACTGAACCACTCCTTCCTAGGGTTCATTAAACATACTTCGAAGGACTTATCCAAAGGATAAGATTATATCAACAAGCATATGTTATCCTTCTCAAGCTTGCGTAAAAATAAAGAGGTACTCGCCATAAATGGTGGGGGAAAATTTGGGAAAGGGATATGTTATCATCTTCGTATTGCTTGGCAGTAAGTGTCGCTCTTGAACATGACACCCCCCATTCATTATATTTGAAGCCGGTTTGGGAAATCCATTTGTCTCTCATTCGATTTGCTACAAGGTCATTCCCCGTGTCGTCTTTGAGTCAATGTTGCCAAATCATTGGTCATGTCGTTCATATGTTCAAGAGAAGTCCATCTGAAACCTTTATTAAGTCAGCCATCTGTAGTTGTCCATTCTCTTCATGTCGGCCTTCCCTGTGTCCGATTCAATTTACATCATACTCTATTTCACCTTCAAAATCTGTTACTCATTTCATGTCATTGATGGGGGATACATCAAGGCCCTCCTGTGACGAGTGTTGTTCCGTGAACTTCAGCTCATTATCTGGAATCAAGACTTAGAAATTCTTTGGTACCTTGGAACTTGCATGCCTCAATGACAGGTTTCCTCACTTTTGATAGTGGGTTTACATCGTTGACCCCTGATCGAAAGATTCCATTGGATGTTCGACTTCAACTCACTCATTCACACTCAATGGATTGTACTAGAGTACCTTGGGAGTCATTGACATCAATGGTGATTTCC
>ML782551.1:122083-144709 GCA_009831015.1 Picea engelmannii | reverse complement strand
TTCCACCATACCCATTCAAGCAACTTTCTAGCTGCAAATTTTCTTATTTTGTCAATGAATGATAACAGATAATGCAATCGTGACAACATAACAGTTACATTCTTCAACCTTCCTCCTAATGTTGAGGTCAGGATAAAGCTGGGAGGCTTCAAAACATGAAGGAAATACAACTCCATGTATTCCTCCACAGGCTCATAGGACAAGTGAAAAACTCCAAAAAATTTGGAACATACATCCTTCTCTGCTACACAACTGCTCACACATTTTTGGATGTCTCTGGCAAGCGCAGGTGGGTGAGAGGTTGATGCAGGTTGACTTCTCCCATATGATGGTTGTTCACTGAGAGGCTCTGGACAGGAGATAAAATGCCCCTTTTTGTTTCTGCTCTTATTTTTCATAGCTCTCGCAAGGATCAGATTCATAATCATCATAAACAAGAACCTTGGGCAAGCTCTTCTCTTCCTCGTACTGCTCAATGTCTTCTGCAAGTCCAGGATGGTTGATTTCCTTGTAATTTTTTTATTTAGTGAACAAAGGATAAGGATCTGCAGTATGTTCTTGGAAATCTTGCATATCCATCTCAAAATATGATTCATAGCTATCATATATAGGTTGGTCGCTCCTCTGGTCAACAAACTGTGATGTGGGGCTCTGTTGCTCTTCATCCGAATAATCATCAAAGATAGGGATGACAAGCACCTCAGGAGAAGAATGAAAGACCTCTACAGTTATGAAATCTTCATTATCATCCTCAGTAGAGATGCCAAGAACATCCGCCTCAAGGACTGGAAAATCCTCTGTGCTTTCTTTAGATTCCAACCTTTCTAGTTTGACAGAGAGAGATTTTCCCAGCTCCATTGCTTCACCCAAAACATCTTCATATTCCTCATGGTCTGCATCCGCACAACATTCATCTGGTGCAGATGAACAGGGAAGACAAATAACTGATTTATGATCCAAGTCATTAGGCTCATCCTCACATCCTGCATAGGAAGCAACTATATCTTGAATGCAGTCGTTGTATCCCTCAAAAAAACTATGACAAATTAAATAAGAAGGATAAAACTTCTGACAATGAGCGTTGAAATCTGCATGAAATTCTCCCAGTGAAGAAATTCTAGCAGGGGGTAAAGAATGATACGACTCACGAGCATCCCCCGCTAAAGAGAACATGAACATCTTCATTAATACATCCTCATGATGTATCTCCCACTAGTGCATGAGTTCATGAAACTCACCAAGATGTTGAGCAGGGTTGTCCTCTTTACGCTCTCCAAATATAGGAAAATACTCATTCCATTCATTTTGAGTAGGAACAACATTTGGAAAACCAGGAACAACAGAAAAATTAAAAGGAGAAAACCTTCGAGCCAAGATATTTTCCATTTCGAACTAATGGATTCTCTAATCGATCCTTTAATCATGGAGTTTCCAGGTGAAATATATGCAACAAGAGTGTGTCTGGCCTTTGTTCACCATCAAATACCAGATCTGATTATTTTGTTCTCCCAAGGGATACCAAGGGTAGCCAGAAGCATCCACACTGAAACAGTGGAGTTTAGACATTGGAGTCACCTCAATGGAGTTGCCAAGTGCATAGTTGAAATCTTTGATGTACTAAGTTTTGATGCACCTTCATAAACAATAATATTTGTCGTTCAATCCCAGGGAAAATATTCAGTTTGTCCTAAAAAATGGTGCCATAAATGTTGGCACCAGAAGTCAACTCTGGATTTTGACAGAGGTAAGAACAATACCCATCATTTTGTATGTTACAATGAATAAATTTAAAGGGGGTCTAATGGACGCAAACTCAGGATTATATCACTTTAACTCAGAAAATTGGGCTGGAATGCACAGGCAAGTGAGGTCTCAATCTAACTTCAGTAAGTAAGTTGTAGTAAGGGTGAGTAGGGGGAATAACTTGAGGAAAATGAAGAGGTCTTCTATGGATATCCGGTCTTCCAGCAACCTATAGGGGAAAAACTCAGAAAACAAGATCCTCTTGGATTCAAAGTTTCAGACACTAAAGTATATTTAAGCAACACAGTCATAACAACACAATGATCAAACATACATCAAAATGAAACTACAACAACTCGACTGGATCATCCATGCCCAATTTCTTCAGTGTAAGAAGGAAAAGAAAACACAAGAAACTGATTAAAACTAGTTGTGATGTCACTATGATCAAACCTACATCACAAAAACATAACTACCCTCGACTGGATCATCCATGCTCGAGTGTTCTAACACAGATGTTAAAGAGAGATGAAAGGAAACTGACTTACATTAAACAAGAAGTCTAAGATACATATACATAACCAGAGAACCAGAGGCTTCATTAAAAATTTACAATGCGAGAGCTTAGCTCAACTATCCTCTAATAAAATATGAGGAAGACTCCTATATACTCACACCAAAAAATCTAGAAGCGTGATCAAGTCTCTACATTGAAGGCATTACGTCTGCATGCTTCCTAGCAGACCGTGCATGTAGTTTTCTATCGAAAGCGAGCTCTGTCATACGCAATCGTGCTTCAAGATAGTTCTGCAGCTGAGCCAACTTGCTGGTAGTCCTTTCTTGGGCTTTCCATTTATGGTGGAAACGATGTTTAACCACCATGAAATAACCTTAATAACTGCTTTATCGGGATCGATAAGGCCTGAGTCGGCACTGCACCTGTGGAATCTGGCGACCTCTACACTCTGCCACTTGGATCTAAGTCAGATGCTTGCGGGGAGGTATGACAATGGACATGGTTGTTGGCGAAGTGATTTGCGCGCTCGACATGGAATAGTGGATGGGAGATGGCTAGGTGGACAACTGTGGATGGAAAGAGGAGATTGAGAATAGCATGGGGGCCACACAAGTGGGAGCTGAGGTGTAATGTGGAGAAGGTGATGTGGAGCGAGGTGGCACAGGTGGTGGGAGATGAGAAGGGGACAGGTGTCGATGGGACAGTTGTAGAGCGGCCACTTGTCGACCCTGGATAGGGAATTATATGCACATGTGCATATCGGGGCTGCAAAAACTGGTTTGACTCTTCACCGCTTTTGGGCCTGATATGCGTCTTCGACTGACACGTCGCTTCTCCGCAAAACCATGGTTTCAAACCTGGCCCACCCTACAAATTTTAACGTTTGCGCATGTTGAGGCCCCGACATGATCAATGACCATCGATTTGGGGAAGAGGTGAGATCTGGGCATGTCGGCTACTTTTGGTCCCTCCGCCAAACTTTTATTCGCCCGCTAACTTTGGAGTCCTTCCAACTATGTTTAGAGGTGGCACCACACTAAACTTGTGCTTGATTGCATTTTTGCTGACCAGAAGAGTGCGCACCTTGACCTTGAATAGAACACATTTGTGGGTTTTTTAAACCCCTTATTTCGCATTTGGTCACCCAATGGACAATTTATAAGGGAAAAATCCCCTTGCAAAAATATGTGATAACACCTATCATATGTCAAAGCATAGTAGTAAGAACTTTGTTGATTGCTTCAACCTGGCCATTGGCCTATGGATAGTAAGGTGTTGAGTTTTCATGTCGAAGACCCAAATTCTCTATAAGTTCAGGCATCATGAAATTGTGAAAATGACTACCATGGTTAGTGATGATGGCTTGAGGGACACCAAATCTAGTAACGATATGATTGAATATGAACAACGTTGCAGTTTTCCCATTGTTATCAAATGTAGGCATTGCCTCAGACCATTTAGTGAAATAATCCATGGTTGTGATAATGTATCCATGCCCCCCTGCTGAATGAAGGTTCCATGTCATGAAGTCAATGCCCCATTTAACGAATGGACCAATGGAAACTACAGGGTAAAGAGGATTAGGATGAGATCAGATCTTATTGTTATATCTTTGACAAGTGTGACATTTCTAAACGACAACAATGCAATCCTTAAATAACGAAGGCCAGAAGTAACCAACTCCTAAGATATTTTGGGCAGTGACATACCCATACATATGACCGCCACATGTTATAGAATGACATTCATTCAAATATTTCTCATCTTCATCATAGGTTAGACATCGTCAAAATATGGAATCAATACCACGATGGTAAAGGGTATCACCAAGGATAATGTATTGACGAGCTTGATACCGAATACGCCAACGATCTAGACTAGAAAGATCAGGTTAGAAAGTTTGGGTTTGGAGATAAATGATAATGTCTCCATACCATATGTCGTCAGAACTGATCATAAAGAGAGACTCATCAGGAAAAAAATCCGCTGCCACAGTTTCTATCTCAGTAGAGGGAAGGCCACATATCAACTCGGAAAAAACCAAATATTTCTTTGATTTAGCTCACTCAAACTCTAAATCAAACTACTGAAGAATCACTATCCATTTGGAGTATTTGACACCCAACGATTGTCAAGTAAGGATGTGTTTCATAGGGTTGCAATCGGAAATGACTATGGTTTTTCACAATAAGATATAATCATGAAAGTGTTGAGCAACTTGAACAACTTCCAAGGCCAGTTTCGCCACATGTAAATATTTGGTTTCTGTGCTCATGAGACTTCTACTCAAATAGTAGATAACATGTTCATTGTGTGAATCATCCTCTTGGAATAGAACCATAGCGATGGTAGAGTTTGAAGCAACTGAGTATAATAAATAATCTCGACTATAATCGGGAGGAAATAAGAGTGGTGTATGGGTTAAGGAAAGTTTCAAAGCTCCAAAGGATTTGTTGGCAGTGTCGTCCAATACAAAATCGTGAAATTTCTTAAGAAGTCGAGTAAAACCTTTCGTTAATTTAGCATAATTGGGGATGAATCGACGTAAAAAAATTTCCTTCCCTTGCAAACTTTGCAGTTGGAGTAAGGTAGAAGGAGGAGGAAAATTGATAATATCTTCAACCTTCATAGGGTCCACGCTAATCCCATGTGTAGAAAAGATAAAACCAATAAGTCGTCCAAACTCCACACAAAAAATGGATTTATGTGGATTCAATCGTATGCGATAATAGATATAGCGTAGGAAAATGGATCGTAAATGTGCCAGGTGATCTTGGCGATGCATGGAATGCACCGGTAAATCATCTAGGTAAGGTTGTAAAATGTGCTTAATATCATGAAAAGCGTAAGACATAGCATGTTGAAAATTACCACCAACATTCTTGAGACCAAAAGGAAGTTTTTGATATGCGAAGTTTCCCCAAGGGAAAATAAAAGCAGTCTTATGTTGATCCGTAGATAAAATATTGATTTGATTATAGTTGGAGAAACCATCCATCAAAGAGAATATTTTACTCCTGGCATAATCGTCAACTATCTGGTCAATGAAAGGGGTTGGATAATTGTCTTTGGGACAAGCCTTGTTGATATCCCTATAATCTACACAAACATGGATAATGGCTTGTTTCTTCTTAACTGGAACAAGATTAGACACCTTATCAGTCAAAGCCACAGGATAGACAAAACCGACTTTAAGAAGTTTTTTAACTTCGAGTTTAATAGAAACAACTTTGCATGGATATACTGGGCGAAGTATCTTTCGAATGGGTTTAACATCCGGATAAGTCTTAATCTCATGTACACCAATACCTGGATTAATTCCAGGCATCTCTTCGTAACTCCAGGCATAATTCTTGGAAAAGAGCTTTGTAAATTTGGATCTCATCAATAGAACTTGAGGAACCGATATGAATATTTTCCATGATTCTGAGTTTAATCAAAATATCTAGAGGGATGGTGGGTGAAATGTTACCCAAGTTCCCTTTATACAAAACATTATGTGTTGGTTCGGGAGCAAGGGAAATATTAACAAAAATAGACGGATTCAAAATTCGTTGATAACTTTCTATGGTCACGGGTTCGAGGAAGAGGATAGAACGATGATGCCCATCGTCCCATGGGGTATCTTCCATAGACATAACTGTCATGATCATCTCATCGGTGTGAAATACCACGTGAAACAGATCCAGAGACATGTCTAAGAGAGAATGAGGAGAAATACTTGTCAATTGAATAACATGATAAGACAATTATATTGGACTTAAAGGCATTTGGTCGCCGTAAAGAAGATAGTCGTCAAAGCTAGGTACTATCTAAGGGTCATGAGACTCAGGGATTTCACCAACAGTGTTTGATATCATGTTAATCGAAGCGACAAAAGGAGTAGGAATATCATGTGGTGGAATGGGGAACGTACCCATTAACAATGAATCCTTTAGAATAACCACACCAACATTCTCATAACCAGGAGGTGTTTTCACAATGAAAGGTACGTTACTAGTACGTGAATCAGAATTAAAGAATATGAGTTCATCGACAGTAACAAATTTTCCTTGGTGAGGGAAACATATCACACATAAAAGAGTAGAAACAACTACACACATGGAATCAATCCAACTATGGCTAATAAAAAGGTTGTAATCAAGAGGTGCATCAAACACCTCAACCTCAACAGTAACCACTTTTCCTTCTAACATAATAGATAATGAAGGAAGAACACCATAAATTTTAAACCTTGTACCATAAAAACATTTTAGAGTATTGGGTGACTCGGTAAGGGTAGGAGAGCCAATGGATTTCCAACAAGTGACATACATGATGCAAGTTGAAGCTCCTTCGTCAATAACAGTTCAAAAAATATTCTTATTTTCCACAATGACTTGTATTTGAAATGATAATTGAGGAGGGATCCTTGGAATATGGTCTTCCAAGTCAAATATTATCAAGTTCTTATCGGTAGGATCAAATCCACCAATAGACCTTAACAATGCCTTTCTTTGTGTAGGACAACTTTGAAGGACTTCGAGATCTGACATTGCAGAAGATGCCTGTGCAAGATCTTCTACAATACTATAGTTTTGAGCGGCATGTGCGTGAGGGTTAAGTGACAAATTACAAAATATCCCCTTAGGAGGAGGATGAAGAACTGTATCTAGAATTGGTCGTTCGAGAAGAAGACGATCGTCGGGAGGTGCAGTCGATGCAGGAGGTTGAACCAATGGAGGTGGTGAATCATCAACTTTCTCTTTCAAAGGAGAATAATATTTGGTTCGAATAGTGACTGCAACTTCCTTCTTCTTGGAGTCACCAGTACACATAAGTACATAAGATGTGGTAGAGGGGGAAGGTTGGTCATGAATGACCAATTGTTCCTACTGCTAATAAGGAAAAGGTTGTGACAAAACGATGGGTGTAGGAGGTGTCTCAGTCCCTTGTAGGAACTTAGTAACCTCAACACGTCGTGGACAATCTTTTGTATAATGATCCTCACCACAAATAAGACAAGGATAACGAGGTTTTCACTTTTCTTTGTCATCAACAGGCTGAGTATTGGGTTTATAAGATTGTTGATTATTATTTTTATCCTCCTTATTCTTACCCTTCATTTTATTTTTATTTTTATTTTTACAGGTAGGTGTAGATTGAACTGAATTAACCTCATAGGTTTTATCGGGAGAAGGATTCAAAGGAGGAATATTTTGTACATTAGCAATAGTAGATTTGGGATTGCAATGACTGGCTTGTTTAGACTGAGTCTCGATGTGAAAATTTACAATCACACCATCAAGAGCATGAGAAGATACTAAAGGTGTTGGGTTTGGATTTGTAGATGGGCGAGGAGCATCATGGATCAAGTCGTATAGTGTGCCCGTTTGTGAATAAACAAGATCCAAGTATTGAACACAACTAATCATTTTCTCTTCAGTGATGACACCACCCATGACAACATCACAAGCTATAGGACCAATGAGTGACTTGGTAAACCACTCCACCAATAGTTGACCAGGAAGGGGAAATTTTATTAAGAGTCTTCTCCTCCTCCACTCGTGAATATGATCAGAAATGTGAGTAGATGACGATTGTTTAAATGAACTCAAAATTTTGGTTTTTGTATCATATCGTATCGATAACTGGTAATGTGTCAATAAAGACATAGCTAAGGTATTGAAGTCAATGAATAATCCTCATGGAAATTTGATATACCATTTGGCTGTCGAACCTGTAAGAGTTCATTGGAAAAAATGATTAAGAGCAGCCTGCTCTGATACCACTGATCCAGATTATTTTCGGCACGAAATGAGATCAGAGATATAATAAAGAAATGCACAGAGATATCATATATATTCAATAATATAATAAAAATATATCATATATGCAACCATAAACACAGAGATACAGTAATACACGATTTCTATTGATGAAAGAAATGTACAGAGACTATAAAAATATGGAGTGAAAGACTCGCTAGAATGGTGGAAGCTTATCTCTGAGAAGAGATGTGACAACTACTCACATTCGCAAGAAGATGGTTAAAATGTGGCTCTGAAGGCATTTTTACAATAAAAAGGAATGCCAAAAACCATAGACATCCAAAAACCTAACCCTAGGAGATGAAGCACCAAAAGTCACGTGGGCCCCATTTGGGTAAGTGAGTACATCAACTTCCCGGGGTCGTAACTTTTGCATACGATCTCCGTTTTAGGCGTGTGATAGATTGTTGGAAAGGTATTATTGAGTAGATTCATTTTTGGGGCTCAATAATTCCTTCAAATATCATTGAGAACCTCGATAAAAAAAAAACTTCATTTGGGCCCTTAAAATGGCCCCAGAAGTTAAAAATTGCTAAAAATAGTAAATTGCCAAAATTGCGAGAAAACTGTTTTGAGCCAGTTAGAAAAGGTGGGTGGCCATCGATATCCACCTGGATCAATCCTCCCTCCTTCGGAATCAATGGTCTCCATTGCGTTGAATTCCCGGGGGAGATGGAAAAGCATTTGCTGAATCTGCATCTTGGTGAGATGCTTTCCTTGCTGGAGATGTCGCGCTGCTCAGTTTGTGGAAGTTTGTCACGAACCTTTTGAGGCTGAGGTCATTCAACAAGTTAGGCTACATGAGAGGATGATATGCAGAAGGAATCTTCGCGATTTGTTGCAACCTTGTCGACTTGCTTCTGTTTGATAGAAGGTGCTTGGGGTGAGGCTGTAGTGGTTGCAGTGTCCTTCTGTTCTCCTTTTAAATAGATTGTGAAGAAGCTAAAGTTTGTAGTATGAGATACTACCTTGTGACACGTTTTAGGTGGAATAGTAGTTGGAACTACCTCTGGTATTCTGTAGATATGACCCCCCAGAGAAACAATGAAACTGCGGGGTCGAGACTCATAAACATCATGTCGCTACCACATATATGGTTGGCCCAAGAGAACATCACAAACATCCAGTGGGGCAACATCACATACTACCTCATCCTTGAAGGGCTGGATACCATACGACAATAGACACTGTTGGCTGACATAGATATCTCATCCTTGGCGAAGCTACCCGATGTTGTATGGATGCGGGTGTGGTGTTGTTGACAATCCCAACTATTTGACGACCTCTGCTAAGATGAGGTTATTCTAGCTTCTGCTATCAAAAATAAAATCCAGTGGGGTATCCTTCACCCACATCTATAAATGAAAAAGGAACTCCCCCTCTTTAGGATATGTTGGTTCTTCTGGTTGAATTGCTGCAGTCGCGACAATAAAGGTGGGGTCTACGTCAATGATATGTCCTTTACCATTATTTTCAGAATCAGGGTTCGACTCTTTGTCTTTGATCTCGACCACCAATGATTTTTTTGAGTGACATTCATCGGTGTTGTGCCATGGGCTTTTGTGGAACTCACACCATTTTTCGGTGTCCTTCTTTGTCTTCCCGTGACCCTTCTTTTCCTGTGTCTTGGACTGGTTTTCGGGAGACTGTTTGTTAGGTTTGTCTTTGTCATACTTTGGTTGTTGTGGATTTAGAGATCTGAAATCTCGTTTATTCTGGTGCTTAAATTTCTTCTCAATTTTAACAGTATATCGATAAGAAACACTAAGTGATGAGATGTCCAGAAAATCCATTTCAGTCTGGATGTATCTGTGTAGATCCCCACGGCATTTCAGAACCAAATGTTACTCGAAGTCTTTGATACCCATCTTGGTGCACAAGGTATGGAAGGTATTGGTGAACTCCATAACTACTTGGCCCCTCTCTTTCCGCAACAGGGTCCATCTCATGTACTGGTCCTCATAGTTTCCAATAGGGTAATATTGTTCCTTTACCACATCCACAAAAAAATCCCAAGTGGGATCGACCCCATATATTAAAGACTCCTCTGTGGAAATTTGATCCCAATAAGTTTCCCACCAATGTTTGACATGAGGGAGAGATTTAAGGAGTGCGAAGGTGATCTTTTCTTTGTCAAAAAATTTTTGAACAAAGAAATAACCTTCTAGCAGAGTTAACCATTTTTCTAGGGCTTCTGTATATATCTGTCCTTCAAATACAAGAATATAAAAATTAACTTGTACCTTGAAAGGCAAGGTGCCTCCAAAGTATCCACTTGATGAAGATGCGTCTGATGCTATCGGAAGGCGTTTAAGGATGTGGGAAAAATTCTCCATCATTTCGTCCCTCTTTCGCGTGAGATCTTGCTCAAGTAACAGATTGATAGGATCATTTGCTTCTTCGTTTTTATTTTCTTCTGCCATTGAGGGTTTCTTGGGTGTGCGAGAGCGATTGTCTTCAAGAGAGACAAGCTCGAGACCCAACTTGCTATACTCGGACCTCGTTGGGGACATGCACTGAAAAAATGATTAAGAGTAGACTTCTTTGATACCACTGATCTGGATTATTTTCGGCATGAAATGAGATCGAAGATATAATAAAGAAATGAATAGAGATATCACAGATATTCAATAATATAACAGAAATATATCAGAGACGCAACCATAAACATAGAGATACAGTAATACACGATGTTATCACTGAAATTTTGTCTGCAAATGGTTACAAGAATTCAACATCATCAAATAGTTATGAGGACATCCATGGACCGGAATTAACACAAAATATTTCACAAAGGGTCAAAAACTATACAAAAGAGTGAAAAATTGAAGGGCGCTATGAAGACACTAGGTGTGCGCACACATGCACGAAATAAAAACGCAAGATTCGCGCACATGCACACGATGCGCGACTGTTGTCGCAAAAATCCGTGCACCTGAGAAACAACACATTTATGAGAGTGACCGACCTCCCACCCACTTCTAGTTCAACTTCCAAGTTGATTTGACACTCAAATATGGATTGGATTCGACTGGATGGCTGGTCAAAGACCTAGAAATACCCTAATTAGCCTCTTTACACACTACAAACTAGTTAAACAATAACCCAAAGAAATGCTATAAAAAGGCCATGGATACACTTCATTTTTCAAGGAATTTCGTAGAAAAGTTGTGCTGCCACTATTCTCTTGAGGACTCTTCTATCCTTGCCAAGAGTAAACTTGCATCATTTCTTTAGGAAATGCATCTCACCCCTTGAGTGGATTAGCAAATAATTCTTTCACCATTTTCATTTTCCTTTTCAAAGTTGTAAGAAGAGCTTACTTGTGGGGGTCCAAGAGCCCTCCCTTGGAGGAAGAAGGGACTCATAATCCCCTTGCTTCTTGGTGTTTTCTTTCACTAATATCAACCTTATCATTGGTGACATGGGTCTCATTGTTTGTTTTGTCCTTATGTCCCTATGTTTATAAATTTAGTTGTTGTTTTATTTCTTAGTTTAATTCTTAGTTGTTGTTTTATATTTCTTTTTCTAACCCTTTTCCTTGCAGCTGTCCTACTCAGCAAACCCAACTGAGCTTGAAAGCACCTCTATTTTTCTCACTAAGGTGGTGAAAGAGGCACAACAGATTGGCGACTCCACTGGGGAAAGGTATCAATTTCCTACCCCATTTGGGTTTTTCTAGCTCTTCTTTTGGTTTATTTAACTTGCAGGTGCACTAACTGGCCTAAGATGACCTGCCAATCAACCAATTCCAAGTTGAATTGGGAGAATTCCATCTGGAATATTTATTCTCAGTTGTGTGTCACCTGTGCGTGGGTTTTTAGGCCCACAGATGTGCATCATGCACACATGCGCTCAAGTCACGGTTCTGTTCTGCGCACGTGCACTTTTTAATTCTTTTATGCCTGCGCACATGCGCTCTGTGCGTCTCTGTCTCCACTGAGACCTGCACATCTGTGAAAAAATTCACATTGTAAAGTTTTTGAGATGTGGGGAAGGCCATTAGCCTTCTTAAAAATGATTTCAATTGTGTTTTAAAGCTGCACCACACTTAGTCCCCTCATCATATAAAGGGGTTAATCAAAACACATAGGCACTTAGGGGGTTAAAATCAATTTCCTCTTTTTCTTTTATTTTTGCCACATGGATGGCTTGTGTTGACTCACAATATAAGTTGGAAATCATTTTTAATCACATTTAACTTGCATTGGGACTAGAAGTTGGATACCAATCTCTTAGTATGCTCTTCTCTCGCGCATCCAAGTGTCCTTGAGAATCAAAAAAAGATTATGAAACAAATTCATCTCCCTTGAGAAGATTAAAACCTTTAGGAAAGGAAAACAACCATTCTTGGGACTCCTCTTAGTTTATTTTTTCAAACACATCTTAATATTGTAACGAGCCCATACATGCCCACATGCTACAAAGATAGGATAGTGTTGAAATTTGCTTTCTTAGATCAAATCACTAGGGACGTTTAAAGGTTTTGTAACGGGCCCATACATGCCCACATGATCAATCTAGGATAGTTTCAAAGGTTTTCTTAGATTACATCACAATAGGGAGTTAAAGGGATAGTAACAGACCCACATGTTCACATGATAGCTTCCTAGGGACTTTTGAATTACGCAAGGTTGTACCAAAGRCACTTAGTTAATTAGGTAATCAACACTTGTAAGGACCAAGCGAAGTCCACATGCAACAAGGTTACACCTAATTCACTAAAAATTGGCACACTTTCACTCACACACAAAAGTCACTTATCACTCACATAACTTCTTCTTGAAACGTGGAGGTCAAAGTAAGTTTCCTCCAAAGGGATTCCGAAAACACCCCACCCTTTTCTTGACGAAACTATCCACTCCCATTTTAATTCAATGAGGTTGGTTCACACCCCCAACCTCTCAAAACAACTACATCTAAATTTTTTCTAAAAAACTCACTAAGTTTTCCTCCACAGGAGGTGCCAAAAGAAATTTTTTAGTCTAGGTAGGATTTCAGGGATAGGCATCCAAATAACTCCCTGTTATCTGGTTCTCACATTGTCAAAACCATAGAAGTTGTCAAATAGGGAACTGAAAATACTCCAAGTCAAGTGTTCCTAACACCATAAGGCATGGAGATACCTGTGAAGGGTTGAAGGCCGAGGTCCTGTTACTCTGTGCATCCCCCCTTGAGGCACCCACCTCTTGGACGGGATCCAACCCGTGACCCATTTCTTAGGCCGAAAATCTAAATGCCGCACTTTGACTGAGGTACCTAGTGACCAAATTTTAGGACATCTACCAAGGTGGAAATTGTGGGCTGCAATAGCACCTTGATTGGATTTTGTGTGGCTATTGGGAAATATCGCCAGCTCTTTCGGGATATGCCCCCTTTACCCCTTATTATAACCAATTATTTCATCCTTCACTAGTTTCTCTTCCGGTGACTTCAGACCCCACTGTTGAGTACTATTGGAAGGTCCAATGCTATTTGAGAGGAAGGACGTTACGTCTTCTAGGACATGAGAATTTGTTTTCTTTTTTATTCACCATGTGGACAAAACCCACTTATCCACATATATGCTTCTTTTTCAAAACATTTTATGTATGATGCACTTCTGACTACATTTTGATTTGGATATATATATTGTGTAAAGTTCAAATTTTGCAACCAAAGGCTCTTGTTTATTTATTACTCTCACCACCATTTTCACACATTCACTCAGCTAGTCGGACATCATAGGGGACCCACAGAATCCTCGTTGTTCCCGACGCTTTCTAAACCTCCCTCCTATCTTAGGGGGAGTGTCTGGTCTTGCCCACTCATCGACACCACCTTCACACACTCTTGTGAGTGATATTGTCTTAGGATCAACTTTGCTTGGTTCCACATTACTTGGGTCCACTTCCCAAGGTCCTCCGTCCACTCGCTCTCCTTTACACAGAAGCGGGGGACCAACTTTCTCTCAAGGGGGAAGTACCAACCCACCTAGCCCCCCTCAAGGGTCAGGTTCACAACACACTCACACCATGGCTGGAGGTAACCCTCACCCCCCACTACAGATGCCGTATTTGGCCTCTCTCAACATACTAGATCTAAGCAAACTCACCAATGATCCTATATTGCATGACCCCACATGGCCTGCAATGCCCACCAAACTACCTTCAAACATACCCAAGTTTGAAGGGAAGGCAGGCGATGACCCTGCCAACCACGTCATGAATTTTCACCTATGATGCTCTTCCAATAGCATTATGGATGATTCCATCAGATTGCGATTATTTCAACACACACTCACTGGCCCATCAGCCAAATGGTATGTAGATGAAAAATCAAGGTCCCATGCGACTTTTGAATCCTTGGACAAAGAATTTTTGACCTTCTTCCAATTACCAATCTGCCATGACAATGGTCTGGAACTACTCTCTAATTTCAAACAAACCTCAACCACACATATCACTAATCACATTCACGAGTTGCGTAGGCAACGTAGTTTGTGCAAAGCAGAAACCACCAAACAACAATGTCTTGACTGGTTTCTTAGATCACTTGTCGCTCTCCTCAGTAATGATGTAGCTTCTACCTTCCCTCAATATGAAGAGGAAGCCATCAGTAAGGCTCAACAGTCTGACCTCATCTATGCACAGTCAGGGTACTTATACACTGTGCTTCGTGATCTCCCAAAACCTGTGCAATTTGGCCAAGACAAACCTGTGATGTCTCACTCAGCAGACGGACCGATTGGTAACACCACTCACCACGGTCCACAACCCCAACAACCACCAATGTATGGAACACCGCAATACCCGCCAGCATACGGGGGCACTTCTTATTTCCCCCCACCCCCTTATCAACAACCATACCCTGTTGCTATGCCTCCACCCATCAGTGGGCCACCGCCAGCACCCCCCATACACACACCTATTCAAACAAGTTCTGGTACCCCCTCTACCTTATCTTATAGTACTAACGAAAGCACCACGCCTTCCTATGTACCTTATGGATCATTATCGCCACAAAATCTGTACTTCCCATTTCCCGGTCCCCCACAACCCATGGCTTCCCCACATCCTCATGCTGGGGTGAATTTTGTTCAACCCTCTCCTGTTCAGCAATATCAAAATTTCGAACAACTGAATACAGAAAATCCAACCCATCCATCGAACAATGCCAAAAAGAAAGGACGAAACAGAAACAACAACAACCCAGGTCAAGGCAGGAATCAACCCCAACAGAACCAACCTACTGGGGGCAACCAGAACCAAGGGAATCAGAACCCCCAGGGGGGAAATAATAATAGGCATTAAGGGAGAAATAAAAATACTGTTAAAACCAACTTCCCTTGTTCCCTTTGTGGTGAATTTGGTCATTACACTCATCATTTCCCCCAAATCGCTGATTTCAAATGGTTGAAAGACTCAGGCAGTCTACCCCATCCTCCAACACTGCCTGTCCCTCAACAGGAACCACAACAATACGTGCAATAACCCGCCCCTACCATGCTACAGAATCCTATTCCACACCAAGGTGTGATAAACACCCAACATGATGCACAACATCCCCCACCTCAGGTAGGACAATACCTTAACCCCAACAATCCAGCAGATCACATGATCCTCCTCACTAGTGAGGAAGAAATCCTTCTGCAAACACGTAATCGCTACTATCATGCACTCGTTGAGTCTCCTCCCATCTCTCCAGAGACAAAACCTGCACCGACGGGACCACTGTTGGTGATCCCTTTCCCTAACACAGAACCACCTCTTCGCATCCCTCACATCCCATTACGCAAGAATGTCCACAACCCACAGGCTAGGGCAGCTCATAATTATAGTTTGGTTGATGACTTAGCACAATCCCCGACTGCCATGTCAGTCTTAGAAGTCCTTCAAAATTGTCCCACTCAGTGGAAATCTTTACTTTCTGCCTTGGGGGAAATGAACCCTACAGATACTCGACTCATTACATTTGATCTCAACAGCGGAGAACCTTGCCTTCCCACCTTGATCGCTTTTCAAATCCCAGTAAAAATATGGAACATCACAGTTCATCAGTGTATCATCGATGAAGGTGCATCTATGTGCATTATGTCCAAATCAGTATGGAAAAAACTTGGTTCCCTCGAACTCATACCCTCTGCCATTACCTTACGAGCTTATGACGGATGACCATCATCTCCTAAAGGGCTCTTCCAAAATGTCCCCGTAGAACTCGGGGGCAAGACTATTCTCATCGACATTGAAGTTATCGACACCCCACTCGATTATAATATCCTATTCGGTCATAGCTACATGTACGCTATGAAGGCAGTGGCCTCTTCCGTCTTTTGAACAATGATGTTCCCCCACAATGGGAATATCATTACCATTGACCAAGTATCACATTACGAGCCTAACCCATCTGCCAACATCGATAACATTCTTCCCCTCATCCACACGAGTCATGATGCATACCCACTCATCGAGATGGGTCCTAGAATTTTCAAAGATCCATCATTGTTAGGAACTTACAATGGAGCACCACCGCTCCTTCATCCTTCCAATCAAGTATGGGTCATATCATCCAATGGAACTCACATAGAGGATACCCTTCCTCCTAGAGAGGCTTCTATCGTATATGACGTCCCACTAGTCACAAAAATTCCCCCCCACGAGCCTCTTGCGAACCCGTCGACCCCACCAATCCACAATTCCACATCCTCCCAAGGACATATCCCAGTTTGGGAGATAGTTCCCCAAGCCATCACTCAAATCCCCTTCTTTTACCCTCCACCGGGAATTGAAGATATCCAGGTAGCCGCAATGCTTACCCTCCCTAATATGGTGTTAGCAATTCTGATTTGGTATTTACATCCACTAGAGATGGTCCCTCGACCATCCCTTCCCCCCCAAATGGAAGGAATCCCAATGATGATTCCCATACTTACTCCCACCATACCCCCTACACCCCCACTCACTACCCCCCCTGCCACAGCTGGGGGCAGGAGAAAGAAGAAGGAGCCCACGGCTCCACTTCCTCCGTGCGTCCAACCCCCTTGCACGCTCTGTGAGAAAGATGGACACCAAACCAACAACTGCCCATCCCTACCAAAGTTATGGAATTTGATTCCACTCAATCAAACTCCCTCAAMGCTCAYCACTACTATCGCTACCACCCCRCATTCAAGTAGTAAAGGTTTGCGAACGAAATTTKCTTGCACTATATGTTCAGAATATGGCCATTATACCCACCATTGCCCARCATTACCATGCTTTCGGTAGACATTAGCCGCAGTACGCCAAAGCTTCCAGAGAAACCCCTGTCCCACTGCGTCATCCTTAACAAACATCACTGACATCCATTATGTCACCACTTTAGTCAATGAACGTATGAGATGCCCTTGCTCTCTATGTGAATCATTAGATCACTTTACATACCAGTGTCCTATGATCATTGAATACAGGCAACACCAATTGACTTTGCTTCACAAATCCACATAGTCAATAGTTGACCTTACCTCATCACTAGAGGTTCTTCATGTCATTTCTCCTGAACCCGAGGCCCTTCCAACACCTCCATGGTTCTTAGATGACTTATCTAAGGATTCATCCCCCAATCCCCCCAACTCTCCCGCTCATTTCCCTACGGAGGTTTTACACCCAACTACCACGGGTACTCCTCAGTACTTCGATATTTGGTTTATGTCGAGCAAACCATCACCATCTCCTTGCATTGTTCCCCCTGCTTCTTCATCACCAGGGGGTAGCCACACGACAAAAGTCACCGATATCACTCTTCATGACCCCTTGTATTCCTGCCACTTCCATTGTGACAAGGAAATACTTAAAGAGTTAAACAACCCTGACTACCCATGGGATGCGCTACACCACCACACACTCTTCTTTCCACAGGAAGCCTCCACGCCTCCTAAACAACACCCCATCTACGCGGTCAAAACCAAGGATTTTATCCCATCAGAACTTATCGACTGGTTCAAAAACCTGATTCCTGCCCCTGATGCTTTTGAAGAAGACAACATGGCCAACATTTCCCCGACCATTAAAATCGACATTTCCATCAAAAATGGCGTTATCGAGGAAATCACCATTGGAGCTTCTTGCACTCCTCAAGAAATCACCGCCTATAAATCCCTCTTCCAGGAATATCAGGATATTTTTGCCTGGTCATACATGGAAATGCCTGGCCTCAATCCCTCTATCGTCGAACATCACATCGAAACCTAGCCCGACGTTACACCAGTTCGTCAAAAAAAACGACCACTACACCCATCCAAAGCAACAACCATCAAAGCCGAAATTGACAAATTACACGCTGCTGGGTTCATCTACCCCATCACCTATACATCATGGGTTTTCAACCTTGTACCCGTTAACAAAAGACAGGGCACTATCCGCGTCTGCACGAACTTTCATGATCTCAATCACGCATGTCCCAAAGACAAATTTTCAACGCCTTTCATCGATAAAATTATCGATGACTGCACATGCCACGAGCCTCTATCCTTCATGGACAGTTTCTCTGGTTATAATCAAATTCAAATTCACCCAACCGATCAGTACAAAACTGCATTCACTACCCCTTGGGGTACTTTTGCCTATCGTGTCATGCATTTTGTCTTAAAGAATGATGGCGCAACTTTCCAATGGGCTATGGCATACATTTTTCATGATCTGGATCATATCATCCTCACATACTTGGACGATCTCACAGCTCGATCCAAGAAACACACCCAACATCTTGATGATTTGCGAATCATCTTCCAACGATGTCGTCAGTACAACATCTGCTTGAATCCTCTCAAGTGCATTTTCTGTGTCACCAGAGGGCGCCTCCTCGGCTTCATCGTTTCTCAAAGCGGTATTACCGTGGACCCCCTCAAAGTCCAAGCTATCACTAAAATTCCACCTCCCCAGAATCTACGTCAACTTCAGAGCCTACAAGGAAAAGCTAACTTTCTACGGTGATTTGTCCCGGACTACGCCATTCGCGCCCATGACTTCCTTCGCTTGCTACTTCATGAAATCCCATTTCACTGGGATGAACATTCCCAACAGTCATTTGACGATCTTAAAATGGTGCTCTCCAACGCCCCTTTAATTAGTGCACATGACTACAATCGCAACTATATCCTCTACGTCTCAGCATCAACTGTTTCAGTAGCAGGAGTTCTCGTTTATCTAGGTGATGAAAATCGTGAGCATGTCATTTATTATGTTAGTAAAAACCTCTGAGGGCCACCCTTGAAGTATAAACACGAAGAGAAACTAGCTCTTGCAGTCATCGTCGTAGTCCAGAAACTGCATCAGTACATTCTTCTTCGCACAACTAAGGTTGTCGCAGATTCCAACCCTATGCAATACTTTCTTAGTCATTGGAAAATTAATGAAAAATTTGCTCGATGGATCGTTATCCTTCAAGAGTACGATCTTGAATTCTCAACACCCAAGAGCAAGAAATCCCTTGTTCTTGCTGAAATTTTCACGACCCTCTCCTCTGACACCACGAATGCCCCCGTCAATACCAACTTTCTCGAGGAACACCTCTTTTACATCACTTCTGATGATCCTTGGTACGACGGCCTCCTCGTCTACCTCCGAACTCAAAATTTTGGTAACCACCATTCACGAGATGATCGTCGTCGTATTCGCCACCACCCCCCCCGCTACCTTCTCATCGGAGACATCTTATACAGGCGAGGGGTCGACACCATTCTTTGTCGATGCCTGACCATTGATGAGGTCGATAGAGTCTTGAACGAATGCCATAGCGGCGCATGTGGGGGCCATCTTTCGGGAATATCCACTACTCAGAATATTATCCGAGCAGGTTACTTTTGGCCTACCTTGTTTCACGATTGCATTCACACCGTGAAACGATGCGAGAAGTGTTAGATTTATGCCAACAAAACCCGAGCACCACCTGCTCTTCTTCATCCAGTCATCACTGCCAACCCTTTTTGTAAATGGGGCATCGACTTCATGACTTGTAATCCCCCCTCCAACAATGGTCACAAATACATTGTTGTCGTAGTTGATTACTTCACCAAATGGGCTGAAGCTATGCCCACCTTCAAAAATACCACTGACACCGCAGTGCATTTTTTATTTAACCATGTCATATCTTGCTTTGGAGTACCACTCCAACTGGTTTCTGATCACGGGAAACACTTCGAGAATGAGATTTTCGTTGAACTCTCATCTCGGTTAGGATTCTTCCATGAGTTTGCCTCACCATATTACCCTCAGTCTAACAGACAGGTCGAAGCAGTTAACAAGGTCCTCAAGACCATGTTATAGTGCATGGTTAATAAACATAATACCAATTGGCATCTTATGTTATTTTCCATGCTATGGTCTTACCATACGGATGTGAAAACAACTACTGGTTTCACACCATTTCATCTAGTCCATGGGGTTGAGGCCACTCTTCCCATCGAGTGAGAAATTCCCACCCCACGCACCGCAATTGAGCTATTACCCAACACTTCTCCAATGGAGCAGCGCTTGCTGAACTTAGAGTCTCTGGATGAAGATCGTCGATCTTCATTACAGAACAATGAGGCAGTTAAAAAACGATCAAAGGATACCTTTGATATGTCAACCTTCGCTCATTTCGCGAAGGCGACCTCGTCCTGGCTTACGATATCACTCATGATACCTTTGGCCATGGAAAATTCGAGTCACTATGGCATGGACCATACATTATCCAACATTGCCTCACCAAAGGCACATACATCCTGGCCTCTCCCGAAGGCCTCTCTCTCAAAGAACCCATCAACGGGTTGTATTTAAAGACATTTTATGCTTAAACGTAGTCATTCTACTTTAGGTTATTTCTTTTATAGTGTTTTTAATCTTTTTTCCATCCCTCACGTCTAAAATCTCATTTGTGCTATTGACAGATGCTTCCTCCACCGGCCTACCACATCAGTTACGCCGACGGTGCCATCCGTTGGACACAAAATCTCACTTCGGCCACTTGGGCTCTCTACACCCCCTCACATGAAATGATCCATTTGAGAAACATATGTTTGGGTTCAGTGACCAACAACCAAGCTGAATACACTGCCATAATTGGCCTCCTGGCCGATGCCCAACATCACCGTATTCGTCACCTTGGCATCTTCCTTGACTCTCAACTAGTCATTCTCCAGCTTTACAATGTGTACTGCGTACGTGATCCTTGGCTCTTTCGCAAATACCTGCAGGTTAGACTGTTATCTCGACATTTTGATTCCATTACATTTACACATATTCCATGACAATTGAATCAAATTACAAATAACCTAGCTAATATTATGTTAGACTGGCATATATCACATCAAGCTAGCTCTACACATACATAACATTTCAAAAACCTGTCACAACATATATAGATTAGACATCATCAAGACATTAACAAAACACATGTAAACACCACATAGATCTCAACATGTATACTGATGTATATATAAAAAGGTCCAAAGTGCCATCCAAATGTTTGCATACAAAAATACAAGTATCCGCAGGTCAGTGAAGCACCTCGGTACAAAATGGGCTCACCAGCCTATATACAAAAAATACATCAATACATAGAGCACCACTCAAGGTGCCTCTAGAGAACCACCACCTGCCCCTCCCTTAGGCGGTGGTTTCCCACCCCCTACTGCCCCGCCCTCAGGTGGTGGTTTCCCACCCCCTACTTCCCCTCCCTCAGGCGGTGGTTGCCCACCCCCTACTGGTCCCTCCTACCCTGGAGGTAATCGTCCGATCATCGCAGCACCAACTATTTTATCCCGTCGTACCATAGCCCGCCATGGTAGTGGAATCCCCACACACTTCTCCAAGATGCCCTCATCCTGGATGCGAGACCACATGCCCTCAGGCATGCCCTGTAACACCGCCTCTAGGCGACAACGTATGTCCTCAAAATATACTCCGGCATCCGTTGGAGGAGAATGTGTTGGCCCAACACTAGGGCCATCAAACCGACGTCTCCTCACTGCTCTCTCTGTATCAGCTGGTCATGCCGCGACGTCCTCACACCGACATCTCTCTCCAACATGCGACCCTCCCCATGACAGTCTCTCCATCTCCTGATGAGCCGATGCTCTCCATAGCTCCACCTCGCGCCCGCGAGGTTCCACATCTGCACATACAAACAAACAACAAATAGTATCAACATCTATATCATATACATATGTCATGCTATCTCAAACAAAAAACATATATATCAAAATCATCAACATACCTTGACGGTCAAAAACCTCCCCTGGAGGAAACACCATGTTCGGATCCTCCCGGAAATCAACCCCGACATAGGGGTACTGCAATATCACCTACGACATCTGCCACCACACCTAAGCCACCTCAGTAGTAAAGAAGTGGTCGCCCTCACCACCACCATGGCGAAGAAAAATAGTTGACCACCGCTTTAGTCGCGGATCTCATGCCCCAGGTGCACCCAATAAAATCCTCGGGCGCAACAGAGGCACCCTCTCCAAAAACTAGGCCACCAAGATGGACACGAAGGCAAACTCTCCAGTATCCGTGGACCGATAGTGGTCCAGTTTCCCTACCATCCTGGCATGCA
>ML782551.1:105032-115772 GCA_009831015.1 Picea engelmannii | reverse complement strand
AGTGTGGTCCATCTTATGTACTAGTCCTCATAGTTTCCAACAGGGTAATACTGTTCCTTTACTGCATCCACAAAAAAATCCCAAGTGGGATCGCCCCCATATATTCCAGAATCCTCTTTGGAAATTTGATCCCAGTAAGTTTCCCACCAATTGTTTACATGAGGGAGAGATTTAAGGAGTGTGAAGGTGATCTTTTCCTTGTTGGAAAAATTGTGAACAGAGAAATAACCTTCTAGCAGAGTTAACCATTTTTCTAGGGCTTCTGCATCTATCTATCCTTCAAATACAGGAATATCAAAATTAACTTGTACCTTGAAAGGAAAGGTGCCTCCAAAGTGGTTGCTTGATGAAGATGCACCTGATGCTATCGACAGGCATTTAAGGATGTGGGAAAAATTCTCCATCATTTCGTCCCTCTGTTGCGTAAGAGCTTGCTCAAGCAACAGATTGATAGGATCGTCTACTCCGTCGTTTTTATTTTCTTCCACCATTGAGGGTTTCTTGGGTGTACAAGAGAAATTGTATTCAATAGAGACAAGCTCGAGACCCAACTTGCTATACTCGAACCTCATCGGGGACATGCACTGAAAAAATGATTAAGAGCAACCTGCTCTGATACCACTAATCCGGATTATTTTCGGCACGAAATGAGATCGGAGATATAATAAAGAAATGCACAGAGATATCGCAGATATTCAATAATATAACAAAAATATATTAGAGATGCAACCATAAACATAGAGATATAGTAATACATTATTTTTATTAATGAAAGAAATGTACAGAGACTGTAAAAATACAGAGTGAAAGACTCGCTAGAATGGTGGCAGCTTATCTCTGAGAAGAGATGTGACGGCTACTCGCATTCACAAGAAGATGGTTACAATGAGGTTGTGAAGGAATTTTTACAATAAAAAGGAATGCCAAAAACCCTAGACATCCAAAAACCTAACCCTAGGAGATGAAGTGCCAAAAGTCATGTGGGCCCCGTTTGGGTAAGTGAGTACATCAACTTCCCGGGGTTGTAACTTTTGCATACAATCTCCGTTTTAGGCGTGTGATAGCTCGTTGGAAAGGTTTTGTTGAGAAGATTCATTTTTTGGTATCAATCATGCCTTTAGCTATAATTGAGAACCTCTATCTCAAAAAACCTTCATTTGGGCCCTCAAAATGGCCCCGGAAGTTAAAAACTGCTAAAAATAGTAAATTGCAAAAATTGCCAGAAAACTATTTTGAGCCAGTCAGAAAAGGTGGGTGGCCTCCGATATCCACATAGATTAATCCTCCCTCCTTAGGAAGCAATGGTATCCATTGCGTTGAGTTCCCGGGGGAGAGGGAAAAGCGTTTGTTGAATTTGTATCTTGGTGAACTACTTGCCTTGTTGGAGACGTCGTGCTGCTCAGTTTGTGGAAGTTTGTCACGAACCTGTTGAGGATGAGGTCATTCAACAAGTTGGGCTACATTAGAGGATGATGTGCAGAAGGAATCTTTGCACTTTGTTGCGGGGTTGAGACTCATAAACAACATGGCGCTTCCACATATATGGTTGACCCAAGAGAACATCACAAACATTCAATGGGGCAACATCACATAATACCTCATCCTTGAAGGGTTGGATGCCATATGACAATCAACATTGTTGGCTGACATGAAGATCTCTTCCTTGGCGAAGCCACCCGATGTTGTATGGCTGCGGGTGTGGTGTTGTTGACAATCCCAATTGTTTGATGACCTCTGCTGAGATGAGTTTCTTCTAGCTTCCGCTATCAACAATAAAATGCAGCAAGGTCCCCTTCACCCACATCTGTGAATTAAAAAGGTGCTCCCCCTCTTCAAGATCTGTTGGTTCTTCTGGTTGAATTGTTGCGGTCGTGACAATAACAGTGGGGTCCGCGTTAGTGATCTGTCATTTACCATTATTTTTAGAATCAGATTCTGAATCAAGGTTCGACTCTTTGTCTTTGATCTCGGCCACCAATGACTGTTTTGAGCGAAATTCATCGGTGTTGTGCCAGGGGATTTTGTGGAACTCGTACCATTTTACGGTGTCCTTCTTTGTCTTCCTGTGACCCTTCATTTCCCGTGTCTTGGACTGGTTTTAGAGAGACTATTTGTTAGGGCCGTCTTTTTCATACTTTGGTTGTTGTGGATTTACAGATCCGAAATCCCGTTTGTTCTGGTGCTTAAATTTCTGCTCAATTTTAACAACATATCGATAAGCAACACCAAGTGATGATATGTCCAGAAAATCCATTTCAGTCTGGATGTATCTATGTAGATCCCCACGGTATTTCAGAACCAAATGTCACTCGGAGTCTTTGATACCCAGCTTGGTGCGCAAGGTATGGAAGGTATTGGTGAACTCTGGAATTGCTTGGCCCCTGGGCCCTCTCTTGCTGCAATGTGGTCCATCTCATGTATTGGTCCTCATAGTTTCCAACAGGGTAATATTGTTCCTTTACCGCATCCACAAAAAAATCCCAAGTGGGATCAACCCCATATATTCCAGAGTCCTCTGTGGAACTTTGCTCCCAGTAAGTTTCCCACCAATGTTTGTAATGAGGGAGAGCTTTAAGGAGTGCGAAGGTGATCTTTTCTTTGTCGAAAAAATTGTGAACAAAGAAATAACCTTCTAGCAGAGTTAACCATTTTTCTAGGGCTTCTGCATCTATCTGTCCTTCAAATAAAGGAATATCAAAATTAACTTGTACCTTGAAAGGAAAGGTGACTCCAAAGTGGTCGCTTGATGAATATTCCCCTGATGCTATCGACATGATTTTAAGGATGTTGAAAAAATTCTCCATCATTTCGTTCCTCTGTCGCGTGAGAGCTTGCTCAAGCAACAAATTGATAGGATCGTCTGCTTCGTCATTTTTCTTTTCTTCCGCCATTGAGGGTTTCTTGGGTGTGCGAGAGAAATTGTATTCAAGAGAGACAAGCTCGATACCCAACTTTCTATACTCGAACCTCATCGGGGACATGCACTGAAAAAATGATTAAGAGCAGCCTTCTCTGATACCAGTGATCCAGATTATTTTCAGCACGAAATGAGATCGGAGATATAATAAATAAATGCACAGAGACATCATAGATATTCAATAATATAATAGAAATATATTAGAGATGAAACCATAAACACAGAGATACAGTAATTCACGATTGCTATTAATGAAATAAATGTACAGAGACTGTAAAAATACAGAGTGAAAGACTCGCTAGAATGGTGGCAACTTATCTCTGAGAAGAGATGTGACGGGTACTCGCATTCGCAAGAAAATGGTTACAATGAGGCTCTGAAGTCATTTTTACAATAAACAGGAATGTCAAAAACCCTAGACATCCAAAAACCTAACCCTAGGAGATGAAGCGCCAAAAGTCATGTGGGCCCCGTTTGGGTAAGTGAGTACATCAACTTCCCGGGGTCGTAACATTTGCATACAATCTCTGTTTTAGGCGTGTGATAGCTCGTTGGAAAGGTATTGTTGAGGAGATTCATTTTGGGGGATCAATCATGCCATTGGCTATCATTGAGAACATAGATCTCAAAAAACATTGATTTGGGCCCTCAAAATGACCCTGGAAGTTAAAAACTGTTAAAAATAGTAAATTGTCAAAATTGCCAGAAAAATGTTTTGAGCCAGTCGGAAAAGGTGGGTGGCCACCAATATCCACCAGGATAAATCCTCCCTCCTTAGGAAACAATGGTATCCATTGCGTTGAGTTCCCAGGGGAGAGGGAAAAGCATTTGTTGAATCTGCATCTTGGTGAGCTGCTTGCCTTGTTGGAGACGTCACGCTGCTCAGTTTGTGGAAGTTTGTCACGAACCTGTTGAGGCTGAGGTCATTCAACATGTCGGGCTACATGAGAGGACGATGTGCAGAAGGAATCTTTGCTCTTTGTTGCAACCTTGCCGACTTGCTTATGTTTGATAGAAGGTTCTTGGGGTGAGGCTGTAGTTGTTGCAGTGTCCTTCTATTCTCCTTTTGAACAGATTGTGAAGAAGATAAATTTTGCAGTATAAGATACTACCTTGTGACACTTTTTAGGTGGAACAATAGTTGGAACTACCTCTGGTATTCTATAGAGATGAACCCCCAGAGAAATAATGACATTGCGAGGTCGAGACTCATAAACAACATGGTGCTTCAACATATATGGTTGGCCCAAGAGAACATCACGAACATCCAGTAGGGAAACATCACATAATGCCTCATCCTTGAAGGGTTGGATGTTGTATGAAAATCGACACTGTTGGCTTACACGGATATCTCGTCCTTGGCGAAGCCAGCCGATGTTTTATGGTTGCGGGTGTGGTGTTGTCGACAATCCCAACTGTTTGACAACCTCTGCTGAGATGAGGTTCTTATGGCTTCTACTATCCATAATAAAATGCAGTGGGGTCCCCTTCACCCACATCTATGAATGAAAAAGGCACTCCCCCTCTTCAGGATTTGTTGGTTCTTCTAGTTGAATTGTTGTAGTCGCGACAATAGGAGTGGGGTCCGCATGAATGATCTGTCCTTCACCATTATTTTCAGAATCAGATTTTGAATTAGGGTTGGACTCTTTGTCTTTGATCTCAACCACCAATGATTGTTTTGAGCGACATTCATCGGTGTTGTGCCAGGGGCTTTTGTGGAACTCACACCATTTTCCGGTGTCCTTCTTTGTCTTCTCGTGACCCTTCTTTTCCTGTGTCTTGGACTAGTTTTTGGGAGACTGTTTGTTAGGGATATCTTTGTCATACTTTGGTGGTTTCAGATTTACAGATCCAAAATCCCTTTTGTTCTGGTGCTTAAATTTCTGCTCAATTTTAACAGTATATCGATAAGCAACACCGAGTGATGAGATGTCCAGAAAATCCATTTCAGTCTAGATGTATCTGTGTAGAGCCCCACGGTATTTCAGAATGAAATGTCGCTCGGAGTCTTTGATACCCATATTGGTGTGTAAGATATGGAAGGTATTGGTGAACTCTGGAATTGCTTGGCCCCTCTCTTGCCGCAGTGTGGTCCATCTCATGTACTGCTCCTCATAGTTTCCAACAGGGTAATACTATTCCTTTACAACATCCACAAAAAAATATCAAGTGGGATCGGCCCCATATATTCTAGACTCCTTTGTGGAACTTTTCTCCCAGTAAGTTTCCCACCAATGTTTGACATGAGTGAGATCTTTAAGGAGTGTGAAGGTGATCTTTTCCCACCAATGTTTGACATGAGGGAGAGCTTATCTTTGAGAAGAGATGTAATGACTACTTGCATTCGCAAGAAGATGGTTACAATAAGGTTCTGCAGGAATTTTTACAATAAATAGGAATGACCAAAACCCTAGAAATCCAAAAACCTAACCCTAGAATATGAATCGCCAAAAGTCACGTGGGCCCCATTTGGGTAAGTGAGTACATCAACTTCCCGGGGTCATAACTTTTGCATACGATCTCCG
Source organism: Picea engelmannii (assembly GCA_009831015.1). NCBI lineage: Eukaryota > Viridiplantae > Streptophyta > Pinopsida > Pinales > Pinaceae > Picea > Picea engelmannii. The sequence continues at coordinate 110,327 of ML782551.1, read as the reverse complement.
TTTTAGGTGTGTGATAGCTCGTTGGAAAGGTATTGTCAAGGAGATTCATTTTGGGGCCTCAATAATTCCTTTGGTTATTATTAGGAACCTCTATATGGAAAAACCTTCATTTGGGCCCTCAAAATGGCCCCGGAAGTTAAAAACTGCTAAAAATAGTAAATTGCCAAAATTGCGAGAAACCTTTTTGAGCCAGTCAAAAAAGGTGGGTGGCCACTGATATCCACCTGGATCAACCATTTACCAAATCTCACCTGTCACGATCCGGTACCAATATAGGAAGCAGAATATACCAAGTTTATCCCTAGATCGTACCAAAGATAATTGTTGGATGTTTGCTGAATCATTAAAGCTCTAGCAAGGTTATGATAAGAGTGTTTGTTTATTGCTTCATCCTCATACACTTCATGTCGTGAGGATGAAGCTTATGTAACCGAATATATAAATTTGACAATTGACTGATTTGCTAAATATTTCACCTCCTTGTGTTTCACGACTAAGATTGTTTAAATAGTCATGGCAAGGCTGGTGGAGGTAGTAGAGAGTTAGTATAATATATCATGTGAAGCAGCGTTACATATTGTAGAACACATTCTGAGTTGAAGTTTAATAGAAGGATTTCATTTATTTCCAAGTCTTGATCATTTATGAATGAATGTGAGTTGAGTTGTTAGCATAGTTTAATTCTATGTTTTGAAATTTGAGTAAGAGGAATGCGTGGATTGAAAGAAAGCTTACTGTAGACTCCAGTCACTGACCTATTGAAGCGGAAAGGGCCCACCACCCAACAAAGGTCATCATCCTTATAGGTTAGTGTTAGTAGTTGATTTCAATAGTATAGATGTTAGACTAGCTAAAGCTTTGACCCTTTCAGAGGATAGCAGTATAGCTCAGTTTAGGTTTCGATTGTTTAGAAATATTTACTTACTCTCTTTTGCATATGCTCTATTCCTATTTTTATGAATTTGATTTTGTTTCATGGACATAAATGATGGCAGCAGTAGTCAGACATATTTGAAGGAGAACTAGTGAAGTCCACAACAACACATTGTGAACCACAACATACTCAGTATATTGACTATTGAACTACCCATGCTATGTCTTGATGATTGATGTCTGATTTCCCTTTCATAAGTGTGATTGCATAGTTAGTTTCCTGGGTTAGATAGCAGAGTTGATCTGTCAAATAACTCCATCTCATACTTGCATGTGCCATAATGGAGTAGATAACCTCTTTGTGAAAGACAACCAAAGTGTGTTTTGATTTGCTAGTTTGTTTTGTTTCCATCATGCATAATCTAGAATAGTTGTATACTCATGAAATTAGAATTACCTTCCTTATTGGTGTCTTGTAACTCTGATGATTACAAATCTTGGATTGATAATTAATGAGTGCATTATATTACACATATAAGTATCACAACATTTTGGCACCGTTGACGGGGAGTTGCAAATGGTAGGAAGTGATTTTTAGCTTAGATTGTTTGCATAGTTTTTGAATGATTTTAAAGGCTTCTTGAGGGAGGAGGATAAAACGTTTAAGACGTGAGTGAAGAGCCACATGTCCACTAGAGTGAGGTTCTCCGAAGCCAGGTTTCCTTCTTACCTTCTAGATAGAATTATGATTTCAATTCAGTTAAGAATCAAATTTCCATTTTATGCATAGATATAGAGATAATAAGGGTATATTTGTAAGCTCTANCCCCCCCCCCCCCCCCACTAATCCAACTAACATTGGTGCAGGAAAAATTCCACCAGGAGAAAGTTCAAGGGGAGCTAGCAAGGCTCCAGAAGAAGAACCTAAAATGGAAGAATCAACATTGGGGCGGGCAGAACGTGAATCTGCTGAACGTTCAGGACACACACAAAATCCAGTTTCTTAACCATTATCAATGGAATGGCAGAAGAAGAAGGAAATTCAGCCACTGAGACTGAGACCTTTGGGTTTCCAATCTTGGATATTTCCAAAAACATCAGCATGAAAAACATCCCACTATCATCATTACCCACTTTTAGAGGTATGTCAACTGAAGATCCAAACTTATTTTTATTTGATTTTGACATATTATGTAGAAGATATAACTACTTAGATGATGCCCAAAAACTTAAGCTCTTTCCTGCTACAATGAAGGAATCAACCTTAATATGGTTCACGAGCTTAGGATAAAATACAATCCTCTCTTGCGATTAGATGAAAGACACATTTTTACGGAAATACCAAGACTATTGTAAGGATAATGCTAAAAATGACATTTTTAAAATGCAACAAACAAAAGATGAAAGCCCTGAAGACTACTTAGAAAGGTTCTTATACAACTACCAGAAATAAAAATTATTCACCACAGACCCAGCTGTAGTAAGAACCATATTTTTGAAGGGTATTAGAGATGACTGCATAGAAGTTTTAAATTTGTTAAGTTCAGAAGATGTGCACCAAAAGCCTTTTGCAGTAATTGCAGATTACTGTAGAAGATACTCAAGAGGACAAGCTAAAATAGACAAAGCACCAAGAGATTATTTTAGCATAAATACAAGACAAAGATCAAGATCTGTCACCAGAATTGAGTTAGGAAACTTATTAGAGAACTTTAAAACAAACATCTTGAGCACAATCAGTAACCAGTTAGATACCCTAAAACTGAAAAAGAAACAAGAAGAAGAGTCTGTTTTAGCAATCTTCTGTCCTAGATTTCGAAAGAAGCATGGTGAGAAAGAATGTCTATTAAATGTCATAGAAATATGTGGCCTGTGTACACTAGAGCACCCCACATCTGAGTTTCCAACTTTGCTTGAACTACAAGCCATGTATAGGGGAGGAGGAGTCTCACAAGAACAATGATACCCTTCCAGAAGACCTTGGAGAGCACAAAACCCCAATGCATTTTATGACCCTAATGCACAGTATCAACAACGACAATGGGGTCCTCCCCCAATGACCTATCCACAATCGACACCTCAACAAGCTCAAACACAACCTTGGCAACAAGGTTGGAGGAGGCCTGTGTATGGGAATCCCTCTTACCCTACATATCCACAGTATCTTGCAAACATTTCCCAATTACTACTTGGATTTAACCCACCATAGATGCAATATTTACTCCCACCTCCTATACAACAACAATTTAAAACCTCCTTGAACCCTAACCAGCAACAACAAGTACCTATAAAGGCCAATCAACAGCCACAAAACCAAGCTGCCCACAACCCTCTGAGACCAACAACAATCCATGCCCATCCAATCCCTAACCCCAATAATCGACCCACCCACCCTGTGTAGAATATAAAAGTTCAAACCTTTCCCACCTATGAAATTCAACTACGATCAGGGAAAACTATAAATAAATCAAATCCTGGAGTAATAATTCAAGAAGAAAATGATAATCATTCTAAGGAAGAAAACACTCAAATGACCCCTGTAGAAGAAGAGACTTCCCCTCCTATTCCAATCACTTCTCAGTAAGTATGAGTACCTCAACAAGTTAATCTTCCACCCTACCCTGAAAGACTATTAGTGAAGAAACCTGACCCACCCTTAGACAAAGATATAGAGGATGAATTACAAAATGTATGTATAAAAATACCTCTATTGCAAGCCATTAAGGATATCCCCATATATGCCAAAATCATAAGGGATATTTTCCTTAAGAAACCAGGAAGGAAGAAGAAGGAACCTCCCCTTGTTCAGGTGGTGGGGCAATTATCTAAATTTATTTCTGAAATGCCATACAAATATAATGACCCTGGGAACCCAGTAGTCACTGTTGAAATTAATGGTATTTCTTTACCAAACAAACTCATTGATTTGGGTGAAACAATTAATTTAATGCCTTTTGACACTATGCAAAAGATCCAAATCAACCAGTTAATACCAACCCAAACCATGATAGATTTGGCAGATAAGTCAGTCATTAGCCCTACATGAAGTCTAGATGATGTCACGGTCACTCCAGCTTCTTGGGAATATCCAATAGACTTTCTAGTCATCTACTCTAAATCATCCTCCAAACCAGGACACCCTGTGGTTCTTGGTCGTCCTAGGCTGGCCACAGCAGATGCCTTTATCAGTTGTCAGTTTGGTGAGATGACTATATCCAATGGCACACATAGCCAAAAGCTTGTCCTCTTTCCTCCTGCCCAACCGACACATGAAATACCTGTCTGGTTACAAAACCCTTATGGAGAAGAAGATTGCACCAGACCCTTGTTAACACTTGAACATGTAAGAGGAATGCAAGAACAATCAGATGAACAAGTCTTAAGTTTATTTTTGGCTGATACAAATTGTATTGAATATCCGAGGTCTTTTGCAGAGTTGTCACACATTTTCAATTCCGAATTTCAACAAAATTGGCACCCTAATATCACTCAATTATATATTTTATCACCATCTCCCTCAAAAAAGGAATAAAGTACTGAACTTGTTGATATTATCCCAGGAAAACCTTTGTATATCAACTCTAGTTTGGAACCAGAACAAAAGACACAAGTAATTGAAATGTTCCAAAGACAATTTGATGCCTTTGCATGGGATTATACAGACATGAAAGGCATTCACCTTGACACATCAACACATCATATCTACACTAATAACCAAATCAGACCATTTAGAAAACCTCAGTGAAGGATGAATCCATCCCTTAAAGATATTGTAAAAGAGGAATTGCAAAAACTCCTTCAAGCCAATCTCATATACCCCATTTTACATAGTCAATGGGTGTCTCCACTTGTCATAGTTCCCAAGAAAAATGGTAAGTGGAGAATATGTGTAGATTTCAGGGACTTGAACAAAGCCACCCATAGGGATTATTTTCCCTTACCATTTATTGATCAGGTGTTGGATACCTTGTCCGGAAAGAACTATTTTTCGTTCCTAGATGGGTTTAGTGGTTATAACCAAATACAAATAGCACCCGAAGACCAGGAGAAGACCACTTTCACCTACCCATGGGGAACCTATTCTTATAGGGTTCTTCCTTTTGGACTTTGCAATTCCCCAACCACTTTTCAAAGGGTTGTCCTAGTCATTTTCTTTGACCTGACCAATGATTGCGTGGAAGTCTACATGGATGACTTTACAGTCCATGGAAAAGACTTCCAGGAAGCTTTGACCAGTCTAGAAAAAGTCTTGATTAGGTGTAAGGAAACTAATTTTTCCCTAAGTAATGAAAAGTCAAAGATGATGCTCATTGAAGGTATTGTTTTGGGACATCACATCTCTGGTTCTGAAATGAGAGTTGATATGGCAAAGATTCATATTATCACACAAATCAGAATACCTTCCTCACAAAAGGAATTTCG
>ML782551.1:55275-73109 GCA_009831015.1 Picea engelmannii | reverse complement strand
GCTCCCTCGTTTGATACCTACAAGGAACTCATGTCAATCACATGTGTAGGATCACTAATATAATGTCTCAAAATAGATACATGAAAAACATTGTGCATACGGCTCAAAGAATCATGCAAGGCTAGTCGATAGGCCATGAGCCCCTTTCTCTCCACAATCTCGAAAGTTCCCACGAACCTAGGAGAGAGTTTATCTCCATTTCCAAACTTGATTGGACTCTTATGCGATTTAACCCGCAAGAAGACTCAATTGCTGACCTCGTAACTACGGTCGACTCGATGTGCATCGACATAACTCTTATGTCGATCCTGTGCTTCTTTAATCCTTTGTCTTATGGTTTTCATTTTCTCTTCCATTTCTTGGATTGCTTCTGGTCCCACCAGGACCCTATCCTCAAGTCGATCCCAACTCAAGGGCGTCTGACATGGTCACCCGTAAAGAAACTCGAAAGGCGCCATTTTAATGGTGCTTTGGTAACTGTTGTTGTAAACGAACTCTACTAGAGGAAAGAATTCTTCCCAATGCTTTTGTTGGTCCATTACGTACATGCGCAACATGTCCTCCAAGGTTTGGTTCATTTGTTCGGTTTGTCCGTCAGTCTCTGGGTGATACACAATACTAAAGTTAAGTTGGGTTCCCAAGGCATCTTGGAAACTCGTCCAAAATTGTCCAGTAAACACCGATCCTCGATCGGATATAATATTTTTAGGCACGCCATGTAGCCTCACAATCTCACTGATGAAAACTCTAGCTATGTCAGGTGCCTGATACGTCATACGCACAGGAATAAAGTGAGCACTCTTCGTCAGAGTGTCTACTACTACAAAAATCGAGTCATGTCTCCTTGCCATCAGTGGAAATCCAACAATAAAATCCATCGAAATAACTTCCCATTTTGATTCTGGGATGGCATGTGGTTGTAGTAATCCTATTGGGTGTCTATGTTCAGCCTTTAACTGTTGACACTCCAGACATCTTGCCACATAGTTAACTATGTCTGCTTTCATTCCCTTCCAGAAGACTAAGGGCTTAAGGTATGCCCTCATCTCATGACCCCTGGGTGAGCCATGTAAACTGCTCTATGCGCCTCGCTCAGGATCAACATCCTCAACTCATCGTTTGGCGGTACGTAAATTTGACTTTTAAACCTCAATAAACCATCGCTATCAAATGAAAATCCCTCATATCATGGTACGTGTTTTTTCCAATAAAACCCTCAACCTATTTGTACCAGTCATCGTCATGTTGTAAAGTGAGAATGTTCTCACGTAGATTCATCTGAAGAGGCAACACCGAAAATATGCGTGGTCTCCGACTCGAAGAATCCACCACTCAGTTCACTATTCCCTTTATGTAAGTAATCTCAAAGTCGTACTCTCTAAGCAATTCCGACCAATGTCGTTGTCGCACGTTCAGGTCGCTTTGTGAAAAAATGTGTTGTAGTCCACAATGATTAGTCTTTAGTTCAAATTTTCATCCAACAAGGTAGTGTCTCCCAACCTTCAAGGCATATATGATGGCTAATAACTCCAAATCGTGCGTCGCATAGTTCTCCTCATGCCTTCTCAGTTTTCTTGAAATGTAAGCAATCACTCGTCTGTCTTGCATCAAGACTCTGCCTAAACCTTCCTTGGATGCATCTGTGCATACCAAGAAGTCCGTGTCCATGTCAGGGACCTTTAGTATAGACGTTGTCGTTAACATCTCCTTAAGCCTCTGAAATGATTCTGCGCATTTCTCGGTCCAAACAAACTTCTTGTTTTTCTTATGCAATTCCGTGATCGAATTTGCTATCTTTGAAAATACCTCGACAAACCGTCGATACTATCCTACTAAACCCATAAAGATATGCACTTCCGTGACATTCATCGGCGCAGGCCATTCCATAATAGTCTCAACCTTGGTTGGATCCATGACAATGCCTTCATTGGAGATGACATGCCCTAAGTAGTGAATCTTCGATTGATAAAAAGAGCATTTGGACAATTTCACATACAATTTGTTCTCTCGCAGACATTATAGTACCAAGCGCAAGTGTTCTTCATGCTCCTCTGTCGTACGAGAGTAAATCAAAATATCGTCAATGAACACTTGGATGAACTTGTCCAAGTACTCGCGGAACACCCCATTCATCAAACTCATAAATACCCCTGGGGAGTTTGTCAGTCCAAACGGTAAAACCGTAAACTCGTAATGTCCAAATCTCATCTTAAAGGCGGTCTTAGGGACTTCATCCTCCTCAATTCCTAACTGGTAATATCCTGATCGTAAATCGATCTTGGAGAACATCGTCGCACCCTTCATTTGATCGAACAGATCATCAATTCTCAGCAAGGGATACTGATTCTTGATCGTAGCCTTATTCAGTTGACGGTAGTCAATGAAAAGCCTCCACGATCTGTCCTTCCTTCGTATGAAAATAATAGGTGCACCCCACGGTGACACACTAGGACGTATCAGTCCTAGGTCCAACAACTCCTTCAGTTTCATTTTCAACTCTTGTAACTCCGAGGTCGACATCCGATAAGGCATTCTTGCTATTGGTTCAATCCCTGGTTTTAGGTCTATGGTAAACTCCAAATCTCTCTTCGGGGACATCCCAGGTAACTCCTCCAGAAATACATCCGCAAACTCTCTCACCACTGGAAGGTGTCTAGACCTTCCACTACTCCCTTCTCGTTTAGCGCAAGGATCGCATAAATCTTGCACCCCTTGCGCATACTCTTCCGTAACTGTAAGGAAGAGACAAACCTCAGGGAAACTCCCTGGTTCCATCCTACAATCACACATCTGTATCCCTCATCATCGACCAAGCTCAACCATTTTGTCTTACAGTTGAGTATCGCCTCATGCGACTCCAACCAATCCATACTAATCACGACATCATAAGATCCTAGGATCGTGACGTACAGGTTGGCCCTTGTGACAAACTCTCCCAGGTTAAGGATACAGTCTGTAACCCTTCCTCCAACCTTATGTTTGGCTCTCGAGCCATCTCCACGAAGCTAAACTCATCCTCTTTGATTTCCTTTACCTTAATCCTTTTTAGCACTACACCAGAAATGAAACTCTCAGTAGCACCGAGATCTATCAAAATACTAAGGGTCTGGTCAGCGACAGTACCTGTCGTCTCAAGCATAGTCGACTGGTGTTGTACCTGGTAGTTATTCACCACTGCATGAATTCGATGGGCCTTGCCCATATCTCCCACTGTAGTGGGTCCGGCTGATCTGGACGCTCTGGTCCTCTCCACAGGACAATCGCGTTGGTAGTGTGGTTCCCCACACGTCCAACACCCCTTCTTCGGACCAGTAGTCCTAGTACCTGAAGTAGAAGATAACGGCCCACCGGCCTGGAACCTTGGTCTATTCTGCTTAACATGACTAAATTGTTGCTACTGTGGGTGACGTTGTTGCTGATGCGATGGTCCCCGATAAGGTGTCCTCTGCTGAGGCGGCGACTGTCGGGGTGTAGTGAAAGTGGATCCCCTCTAGAAGCCACGATACCCCGACGTATTTCTCGCTGGTGTCTGGTGCTGCTATGTTCCAGATGGGACCTGCCCTGCTGGTCTCGCTGGAGTCCTGGTCTGACCCCCACTGATAAGCTCCTCCTCTGCTATGAGGGCCTTCTGGACGACATCGTGCAAGGTTTGAGGCATCAAAATCCTAACCTTTGCACACAGGCTGTCGTTAAGTCCGAATACAAACCTATTGACCTTAAGTTTCTTGGTGTTAAGGTGCAGAGCATACTGGAGCAGCTCCATAAAACGTGCCTCGTACTCGGGCACCGTACGACCTCCTTGTCATAAGGCATTGAACTCATTGAGCTGACGCTCAATGAATTCCTCTGAAAGGTACCTCTCTTGGAACCGTTCCTTGAATAGTTCCCATGACACGTCTTTGACGGCCATATTCAACTGTGGTAGGAGCATCTTCGACCATAGAAGAGTGCTCCCCTTTAGTTGAAATACCGCCATGCGGACCTTCATGTTGGAGGTATAATCGCAAAGTGCGAAGCACATCGCCATGCTATCCAACCATGCCTCGGCGGCTGCACCGTCCAGGGCACCAAAGAAATCATAAAAATTGACCTTCTCGAGTTCATAGTGAATGCTACCAGTAACGACCGGTGCGCATGGTGGAACCTCAGCGGGTGCTGGCGCCCTGGCCTCATCTCTGTCCAAACAGCTGATCAGTGCATCGGACATGCACTAAAAGGATCTCATCATTCTGATTACATTGCCAACTACTATCTGCTCATGTCCGAGAACCTGCTCGTCTCCCTGGGGGTTAGATCCCTTAGGTGTGGATGCTACTGGAGGCGTCGCGCCTCCTACCCTAGCACCCCATCATATACCTCTGTGGCGTCCTCTAACCATGATTATCTGCACACACATAGTCAACTCGATCAACAACCGTATAATCAAATAATGTCAACGAAAGCCGTAGCGATCCCAAGTCGCGGGTCGAACCCGCTCTGATACCATATGTAACGATCCCCTCATTACGACGACGACTTCTTATAACAAGTGCAAGAATTTTGTTTTTTTGTGTGTACACGTGTGTACAAGGATAATAAATACATTCAACTCAGAGTTGCCATATGACGACGAGCATGGCGCATGCAGCTGCAACAAAAACATAACAATCTAAGACGCACATCAATCACTTGCAAGCAAAGAACGACCATCAACTGATGATAAATAAGACTGACTACCCATCCGTCCTACCTTGCAATGGTTAGGACCTCCAACACACATAAGCAATTCTCAAGCCCAGGTTCCCATCAATTTTAACCATTTAAGGTCTCAAGGCTGGCGACTGTTCTGAGGAACATGGAGGTGTCTACATCCTGCCCGACATAAGCAGACCAAGCACACAAAAGTTTACGACCGAGTACAACATTAATTACACAAGGACTACAATCCACATTAGTCTTAAGGCCATTCCATCGCGCAACTTTAGATCATAAATTGTCATCAAGGTACCCTCTAAATTAACATTCAAGGACCTTATGGTGCAAGTTTGATCTCGATTGGTTAAACATTTAACCCAATAATTAATCCTAATTTTAATCGAAATAATGAATAGTTAAAATTTATCATTTAAAGTGAACTTAACATTGAATTTATAACTATAATTCAATAAATAACGCAACATTCTAAAATCATTAAACTCCTTCAGTGTAAAAGTTCACATTAACCTTCACTCAAGATCTAAGTTTATAATTCGATATACATTAATCATGAACCAATAATTGACTCAACACTGCATTGATCATAATCCATAATTGACACAATATTCAAAATCCTTTTAACGCAAGCGTATAAATTTAACATTAACATTAACTCAAAGATCTAAATTATAAATCAGTAGCCAGTAATTAATTAGCGCAACAACCCAACGATTATCAATCCATAATAGATGCAATATTCTAAAATCTTTTAAAGCAAGCATTAAAATTTACATCAATAATACGCCATAGTTGGAGCAAGCCTAAATAACTTAAAAGAAATGAATAATTAAAAGAAACAATGTGGCATTAGAAACCTGTCATTAGCTTGAAGAAATTGACAAGATGTTTAAATTATAACAAAAACAATGTTAAGCATTTAAGTACAAGGCTTAAGCATTTACAAAAAGACAAGGATAAGCAAGTAAGGTAATTAACACAGCTTATTCTAGCCTCCATTATGAGCCCTGAAATGCATGTCTAAAGTGCATAATGACATCAAGGTATGACCCAAATTTTAGTCTTAAAGCCAACCCACTAGCACAAATTTTAAATTACAAAAAGGGCATCGAGATACTATTTAATTCATCTTGCCTTAAATATTATTGGTTGCTATGGGTGTTTTGTTTTAAGGTTGATATCTAATAATCACATAGGTATATAACAATGTCCCAAGAAGAGATTTATGTACATCTCAGTAATATTTACCCAAAATTCTCATTCCACTAATACTAATAAAGAAAACACTTCATGACTCTAAATATATTAATCATTTAAAAACTTAATAGTTTCTAACCATATAAAGATATCTAAATAAAATTCTAATATTCGTAAACCTCATCCATTCTGATTAAAAGGGAAAATCTACACCATGATAGATCATGTGCATTCGATACTCTACACAACAAATAGAATAAGCAAAGGATAAAATAAAGGATGTTACTAATTTAAATAAAACGAAGAATTGGGGGTTAATGATTAAAAAAAAAAGGATCCAAATACTTTTTGGTGTTGGTATCTCACCGGTTGTACACTACACGCGTGCAGTCTGGAGTTACTGAACAATGCAGGCTAGGTAAGGTGCCCACAGGAATAGTGCTGACAGGGAAACAATGTTGTCGATAGAATAGGTAACGTAGGCAAAAAGAGGGGGTAATTGACAGCAAAAAGGAAATAGTGAAACCTTGTCCTATCTGCCAGCCTAAGCGAACATCGACTGCCTGGGAGTGGACCCTCCTTTCCTGAGTCGTGCATGCAACGGGGAAATATTGTTGATTTATCAAGAGGTATCCAATACTTCAACAACTCTTAATACCATACCTATCAACAACACTCAAGCTAACAACGCAAGCACCGAGTCACAAGGAAGAGAGCCAAGGTTTTATGAGTCGAGGAAAGGGAAACCGTAAGTTTAACTCACGAGTTTCAAGTAATTGATGAATGCGCGGGTATAACAGGTGGTTCAGCCGCACAGACAATACGCCCTCATTGCAAGCACAATTATCAGTTGGAATCCGTGCAACACCAGTAAAAGCATGATCCAACAGTGGGGAAGAATTAGATAGTAAAAGAACAAGGTGGGGACGGTAAGGGAGGGTGAATGCAAGCATCTTAACTCATTCACCGACAGGGACAGTTTAGCTAGTAAAACAAAATGGTTGCCTAGTTTTAATTTCGCCAGCTAAGTGCCTAAGACACTAGGTAAAATAATCGCTCCAGGAATCGCCCAGGTGTAATTCAGACTTTAACCAATAGATAAATGGCGATGAGAACGCCCTGGTAAACTAACCACTGCCTCAAATTTACAGTGGGTCTAAAGTGGTGGTGCAGAAAATTAAAAAGGGTTTAAAAGATGAAATTTAGAATCGCCCTCGAAATCGCTCAGGTAAGATCCTGAATGTGTACAAATTGGAAGCCAATCGTGGCCAAAGTTTAAAGAATTTTGATATCCTCAAATAGGATTGTATTAGGATCATCACAGAAAATCTTACAGGTAATCAAATGCAGGCGTTGCTTTAAGATCAAAATTAAATTGTAAATAGATGGTTGTAGTAGGTTTTCTAAGGTTTTGAATGGTTGAGGGTGTCACCATAATCAACTAATTCTGGCATCGGTTAAGGAAAAATGCAGTAAAACTTCAGCAGTTTGAAGATGAACAGATCTAAACGAACAATTTAATGGAACACGTCCACTAATTGACCTCACCAACATCAGAGAATTAACAAATGCATTACAGTCAAATTTAAAAAAAAATTACCTTGCTTAAATTACATTACATAATTCCTAACTTAAGGATTTCATTACAGAAAATTAAAGTACACAAATTCTAAAGAAGATGCATTTTAGACATGCAACTCTAGTCAAATTTCAAACATATATCTTCAAGAATCGACTCGGATAATTAAAGTCCGTCCCAAAATCGAGCAGGGTAGAGGATCAAATCTCCTGTGAAAGAAACCAATTACATTCACAAGTAAAACACCTATAGATCTAATCATACATCCTACACAGTCTATCAATTAATTGAAGGGCGTACCTTTGCCTGTTTGCCTGTTCCGAGTGTCGTCTGCACGCTCCATGCAAATCCTGCTCGCCGACCATCGAGACCTCACCGTTACCTCCCAACCAACACTAGGGGTACTCTTCTCCCTCCTTAGCCCCTCGAGACGCAAAGGGGCCACACACTATCCAGATGGTATGTCTAGCTCCCAGCTCGCCTCGCAAGGCCGAGCTACCACTCCTATCCGAGCTAGGAAATCCCAAATTCCCACAAGTAATCATTCAAGTCACAAAATTGTCATCGTAATGTTACGCTAACAATCGATCCCCTTCTTCCTTCTCTTCCCTTTCTTTTATAGAGTTTTAGAACTTCCATCTTTCCCTAAATCTCATTTAAATTAAGTTTTAATAAAAATCTTCTAAAAACTTTCCTTCCTACAAGTGTCATCCATCCCCCACGTTTCTCCATTAACTATTTTCTTTAATTTATTAAATTGTCTTATTTCCCTCACCCACCTAGAGTTACTCCTAAAATTACTCCTAGGTGTCCCTAGATTCCCTTACATGTTTTAAATACTTTCCCTAAAATGGAGTTGCTAATTTAGTTCAATTTAGAAGGTTCTTAATTGCAGATTCTTTACTAAGTTGACCTTGCTTTTTACCATAAGTTTCCCTCTTTCCCCATTTATGTTACCTCCAAACCCTAGTTTCCTAATTTTTATTATTTCCTTCTTTCCCCTTTTATTAGAGCCAAAAATGAAAATTGTGCAAGTTAACCTCCTTTCCCTTTTTATTATTAATTTAATATATTTTTACACTTTCACAAGTTAAATAATTAATTTCTTCTTTATCTTTCATATCACAGATTTTATTTAAGTTCTTACTCTCTTTATTTTACCCAAAATTTATGAAGTCCACAATTATTACTTAAGTGTTTTGTTTTTTATTTTAAACTTTATCATTGTTATTTTATTTTTTTGGAGAGAGATTTTCTTAAGGGTAGACAAAATTTTACTCCTAGCGAAGTTTTAGACTTAGGACTTAGATTCTGAACTAGGCGAAATTTTAATTAGGGAAGTTGTTTTAAGATTTTATTAAAGTATTGATTGTCTTAGGGCCATCTAGGTTCGTTCCTTTATCATCATCAATGCGACGTGCCCTTTAGGATGCACTACGTGCTCCAAGGGTGCCACTCGCCTCTTTTGTTTCTTTTGCGTGATGTGCCCTTTAGGATGCACCACATGCTCCAAGGGCACCACTCGCCTCTTTGTTTCTTTTGTGCGACGTGCCCTTCAGGATGCACTATGTGCTCCAAGGGTGCCACTCACTTCTTGACTGATTGGTAGAAATCAATAACCCCTGGAGTCAACACTCTGCCAGGTGAACTTGTGGGAGACTAAGGGCTTCCAAGGAATAAGGCCCCCTCCTTATTGCGCACCCATTAGAATCATCGCGAGAGACTATCGCAGTCTGCCCTCATGGCATCGTGAGTCCTCTAAAACTAGGTAATCATTAACCTACAGTTTGAGCCATGACGGGAGTGCTAGTAGGTTGTGGCAGGGTTGTTGTCCACACCTCTCCCTCAACCTCTTTGGTAGTCGTGTGTGTGGCCCCTTTACTCCGTATGTGAGTCTGGTTGACAAGCTATCGTCAACCTACATCATCAACAATCGTGTCATAACATGTCCACATCATATCATCTAATCAAATGTACTAAAATCACAGTAAAACAATCAAACCCCAATAACACACTCCCTGACTCGATTCTGAGTCCAAGGGGTTTCGTCAATGCCTCTGCATCCTCAAGGTCCAAAACCCTGGACACAGTAAAACCGAGTCAATAGCACATGTCTATGTCAATGCAGTAAAACATCATGTCATCTATTAAAACGCATCATAATCAAGGACAAATGTTTTAATATCATAATAGTCTGGATCACTTGCGAGCAAGTGTCCTCAAAGAATAAGTTTTCTCAGTGTGCCAGAGTGGGATGTTACACCAGGGTGACCGTGGAAAGGCACCCTCTATGCCTCAGCAGGTAAATGTTAAATACATTAACAACTTATGACTGCAACAACAAAATTTCTGAAATTTTGTTATTTTGTTTTTGATATTACTGCAATATTTCATTTTTTTAATGTTACAGGTGAATTTCATAACTTTTATTGATTGATTTATTGTGTCAACTTCTGTCCAGGGTGAATGTGGAAAAAAATCACCTGCTACATCTATCCAAGGTGACCATGGAAAGGCACCCCCTGTGCCTCAGCAGGTAATTGTTAAATACAGTAACAACTTATGTCTACAACAACTAAATTTCTAAAATTCCGTTATTTTTTTTCTGATATTACTCCAATATTTCATTTTTTAAATGTTACATATGAATTTCATAACTTTTGTTGCTTGATTTATTGTGTCAACTTCTATACAGGGTGACCGTGTTCAAAAATCACCCGCTGCATCTGTCCATGGTGACCGTGGAAAGGCACCCACTGTGCCTCAGTAGGTAAATGTTAAATACAATAATAACTTATGGCTACAATAACTAAATTTCTCAAATGTTAAAGTTCATCTCATTATTTTTATTCATCAATGTATTGTGGCATGGTCAACGTGGGAAGGCTCCCATTGAGGATATTGATGAGGATGAAATATTTTTTCCACTGACTCAATGACAACTGTAACGAAGGCCTTGAAGAAGGCTAACATAGAATATCTAGTTTTTCTTAGCAAAAGACCCCTAACACAGGAGGACAGGTCAAGAATTGTAGAGCTACAAAATACAATAACTAATTTAGTGGTAAGTGGCATATTCACATATTTTTATCAACTATGACAATTTCATATCCGTTTTTTTGTTTTATATTTTCTATATGATCCGATAAAGTAAATTTTTTGGTTTGTAGGAGTTTTTAAACTCCTTGCACCGGGAAATTGTCGATCCTGAAACTGCTATAGGTAGTAGTGATGGTCCAATGCAAAAAAAATGTTGACATAGAAAAGTGAAAGTGAGGCTTTTTGAGCCTCCTGAGGTTCCCCTCGAATCCATTGATGAGCGCAATGATTTTGATAGGCATGACACACCGAAGCATGATGATCTGGAGCCTGGGACTCCACATGACTCCGGAGAGGAACGTACTGTAGATGGAGAGGAAACTATTATGCATGGAGCATAACAAATTAAAAGCACCAGATCACAAGATGTCACCTTTCTGGTGGATGATGCATCTATTCCGATCAATATTCAGAAGATTGCAGGTAATGTTTAATTAATTGATTCATTTTTTTCATGAAATTGAAATGGACATTTGTTGAGATTATTATAAATTAATGGATAACACGTTTCTGTAGGAAACAATGTTTTTTATAGAAACTTAAATGACAAAGCATTGGATTTGTTTGGCCCCACCATTCGCACATGGTGGAATGACCAAGATATAAAAAATAAAGATGATTTAATATACCACATGGTAATCTTGTTCGATGACACTTTCAACAAGAAGGTGGTTACAAAGTTATCCGGCAAGAATTTAAAATATACCAGGGCCTGGTATAGGGAGAAATTTCAATTAGACCTCAAGCACGAGAGCCCTTCTGTGGTTCCAGAGAAAGAGTGGAAGGCGCTAATAGAGGATGCAAAGGAGAACTTGTTTAAAAAACAAGGAAGACATCCACGAGATGGTCAAGCAAGGTACAACACATGTCATATAATCAGTGAAATATGATTATTTATGTTTTTCTTTCCTGTTTTAAGTAACAATTCCGATATCTAATTTTTTTCAAAAATTCCATATGTAGGCTACTAGACACCTCCAAAGCAACCAAGGCTAGAGTGGAAAAACATGGCCAGCATAGACTAGACCATGGTGGCCATGGAAAACTAAAATCCCGAATAGTAAGATTTAAATGATTAACTGTGGTTAATATTTATTTAATAGTAGAGAACAAATATATGTTTTTGTTATTGGTATTTTTAATGGTGTTATGCATTGTAGTTAAATATGTTCGGCACTGCTGCCACCGAGGAGGACCTAAATCTTGGTTACAAGCATGGTTTTAAAAGTGTGATTGAATATAGAAAAATATTGGGCCAGACTCCTATCTCCCCAACCACGCAGGTAAATCAAATGAATAAGGAAACCGTAGTAGCATGCTTGTAAAGTCTATTCATATTTTATTATATCACCCTTAACTAAGTATTTATGTTTGTTTTCAAGAAAAAGTGCTACCGCAGTAGTGAATCTAGCGGTATTCATCAGTCACCACGTCATACAAGGGTGCACATGTTCAGTGATAGTGTAGAGAAGACTACCCATTTCGGTATGTATGCTTTAGAATTAGAAATATTTACTGTGATTGTAGATATTTATTTCCTGACTTATACTTATATATTATCTTCTCAAAATTTAAGAGCATGTAGCTCAGGAGGGTGAACTGCGAGAGGATCAACCAAGTGGACAATAAATTAACGCACCAACTGTCACATCTACACAGACAGGTAAAGAGCAATAGTGTAATGTTAATCAAAATAATGAATTAGTTATTTCAATTATATTTCAACATATCAATATGATCATTTTTGTTGTTGCAATTCACGACCCTGAAAATATGCCTCGACGCCCTTCTCAATGACGTACCAGAAGTATGGTACAAGAGCGCACACAAACAATAGAAGGATAGGGCACATGAAATACAATGTCCTTGGATGATTATGATACCCCAATTGTCAATTTTATTAAAGTAAAAACACATAAATAAAAGAAAAATTAGAGGTATAAATTCATGACTTGTATTTGGATGTTTATAGATGTTTATATGTTCATATGCTTCAATGTTTATATGTTTTCTATATAAACAAAATAATTTGTTGGGTATGGGGAATTGAGAGCGATGTGATGGGGGGTGAGGGGCCATATGAGCTTCCACCTTCACGTGGTTGGCCCTGTTTAGTAGAGAATAACCTATTCTTGAAACAAAGAGAAGCTCATTAAAGTATGCGACCACTTAATTTTTTTCTAGAGTATTTTACATAACTCAATGCATGCTTATTTGTTTATATATTAATTACTCATATAAAGAATTTGTCTTTTATGATCCATGCAAGTCTTGGTGATGGAAATGAATCTCGTGGAAAACTCTTATCAAGTTGTATGGGCTAATGGATCTGGCGAAAGGACAATGAAAAGGTAAGGGTTTTGACATGTTTTTTAACGTAGGCTTTATACTAGTAAAAGTTCACAATCTTCATGAATGGATACAATTGCATTTTTGGTAGACACACATCATTTTTTTTTAACAAAGTATGAATCATAGACTGTGGGAAAAATATTTTTTTGTATTCTTACATTGACCAATACAACTATAACATATTTTTAGTACAAAATATTAACCACACACACACATACACACACATATGAACCCTAAGTAAACAAATGATAGAAGATAAAGGGAGAATATGTAATGATAGGAGTGAATGAAGATAATAATATGAATAATGGAGTGGAGAGTGTACTCTAGCCTTGAATTGAATGATACTTGCATCCAACATGTCTCACTGTAATGTATGTTGTGATAGTTGTGTCTTCTCACTATAATGTATGTTTCTATGTCCATCATGGGATTCCTAGAGCACCACCTATCATTCATGATCCAACACATAGTATTCAAGAATCCCATACATTGCTAATGTGTGCAAGTACCGTATGATTAACTAATAATTTGTATCCTTAATTATGAGCTATCAATATTTACTATCACCATATTCTTCTAGTGCATGTCGATTTATATTTGAAGTTTTGAATATTAGTGAAGAATTCAAGAACTACAGCTTCCATGCAAAATATATATACATTGAACACTTTATGAGCTATCGCAATTACATTGTTCCAATTGTGGATTTTCGAGAGGTGATTAGGTCCAACATTTTATTTACCTAGTTTAACCACCACTTCAAAATCAAACTCCTAAAATAGTAGCAAACATTGATATAATTAACCTTCCAACATTGTATTGTTAACCAAATACTTGACCGCTAAATTATCAATGGACAACTTGAAGGACTAGTCCAGAAGATAATACTTGAAATTTTGTAGCATATACGCCATCACCAAGCCTTTTCCTTTCATGGTTGTGTAATTAATTTTTTTTTTAGAAAATTACCTAGGGTGGTGTAGCATGTGTTCCCCTAGCTATGCCAACATGTTCCCAATGCAATGGTAGTGGAATCCACATGGATATGGAAAGATCCCAATGCAATAAAATGCATGTTGGGTTCTTGGAACAGTTCAAACTATTTTGATAATAATAACTTTGATCTGTTCTACCGAGAAGGTCTAAGGTTCGAGCCCGTATATCCCTATGACTTGGAATTTCAAAGTCTCTCGGATCATATCAATATCTTGTCCTTATCAAGATTGGTGGATGGGAATATGGGTCAACACAAACTTTATTTCTAGTAGGTTCCTAGTCCTACTATATCTTCTCGTGAGTCCAAAGTTCATAATGTCAAAACTCCCACAATCATTCAAGGATATATACCAAAGTGATATCCAATGTTTATACCCTCTATTCAAACATGATGTGTTAAGTTATGTATGTCCATAAACTTTGTGGCATTAGTTGTGTCGTTAAACACTAGTGGATCTTTAATCTCTACATGAATCGACTTAATGGAATTCGGTAGTGTGCATATTTGTGTCAATTAATTCTCATACTCCCTAGGCATACGCGAATGCAAAAGTGCAACTTATGCAACTATATGCAACTTTATGCAACTATGTTGCAACTATATGCAACTTATGCAATTATATGCAAATATGCAACTATATGCAAATATACAACTTATCCAACTATATGCAACTATGCAACTATATGCAACTTTATGAAACAATGCAACTTATGCAACTATATGCAACTATATTGAAACTATATGCAACTATTTGCAACTATATGCAACTATATTGCAACAATTTCGTATGCAACTATATGCAACTATATGCAACAATGCAACTTATCATGTTTTTTAGTGACAATATGCAACTATATGCAACTTTATGAAACAATAAAACTTATGCAACTATGTGCAACTTTATGCAACAATGCAACTTATGCAACTATATGCAACTATGATGGCACCACAAATGTATATTGGCACTATAATAAATCATTTCATCAACAACCTACAACTCCCCCTCATCTAGTTGTATACTACAATTCCCTTTCCCAATATTCTAGTTGGATACTACAATTCAACTTCCCACTATGCTATGGGAAATGCATGACAATGTTGCATCTAAGTATAGTAATATAAGAACTCTTTCTCCAACCACTAAGACGGATTTTCGTAAGCCTTTTGACAATCTAACTCTTCATTTTCAAAAATGTACATTACTAAGACAGATTTTCATAAACCTTTTGACATTTATGAGTAGATGATCTGTGGCCACCCTTCACAAGGTGTTTTTATCATCAAGTTATCTGTCAAATTTAATATGTAGATATTGATATATATGCCAAGTTCCATGTGGTGTATTTATTGTCTAATTTATTTGTTATTGTCAAATTTAATGTGTAGATATTGCATATATGCCAATTTTCATGTGGTGTTTTTATGTCTAATTTATTTGTCCAATTTAATGTGTAGGTGGTTTTACAGTACATCGAGTGTACACTCTTTACCTAGCTCAAATTTCAACTATAAATCAAGAACCCTAAAGGTTGTATTTTAAATATAATTTTGGTTTACTTGTAGTTTTTTTTATAAAGAATTATAACTATTTTAGAGAGCCCCCATATACAAAGTCTTTATCCATATCCTCATTGTGGAAAATAAATTAGAAAATATCCCTCACTTCATTCATTTCCATAATCCTAACCTTATTTCTATCCCTAGTCCAAATCCTAGTTCCTATTAAACAATTCATGAGGCTAATCCCAATAATCTAGACCCCTCCTCTCATCCCACATGTTAGTGCAAGTATTATAAGGCTCCAAAGGACACTACTACAAAATGCTTATTCTTATAATAATAATTTACATCCAAATCCTTGTACATAGATGAGAAATCCCTGGATGATCCTAGGGTACACTAATCTTTGGACAATTCTCCCCAATAAAAAATAGTACCTATTCCAAACTCTATTGAAAAATATCCCTCATTACTCATAATGACAAATGAATTTTATTCCCCTCTCTAAGTCTCATTTTTCTCATAATTTTTAGATCAAAGACCAACTTTCCACTATAATCCTTGACAATCGTAACCAAAATAATTGCATTTTCCATCACTCCTCACTCCTCTCCTTATCATTGGGGCTTTGTACAATAGGACATAACTCATCTTCTCATTAATAAACATTGTGGAGTCACCCTTGTCATAGGGATTTTTCAAGAGAATGTTGAATGTTATGTATCTCCCCTTGATTACTCTAATATACTCTTGAACATATCATATGAACAACAATGAAATTCTTTATAAGATTTCCATTGAAATACCTATCAACTCTTTAAAGATAACAAAACCTATGAACTCATATTTATTTCAATACCCTTTCTATGTAATGATGTGACCAAGACATCCTACATAAATATCTTTCTCTCTTAGTTGTAACTCACATCCAACCATTTCGTATGGTTTCACTTTCTCTCTTCCACACATTCCAAATGATACCTTCTCATCCTTATACCCAATCAAAAACAATGAAATTCTTTATAAGATTCTCATTGCAATACTTATCAACTCTATAAAGATGACAAAAACTATGAACTCACCTCTTGCAATACCTCTTCCTTATAATGTTAAGACCCAAAAAAACATAATACATAAATACCTTTCTCTCTCACGTTTACATCACATCAATCCATCTCATCTCATATGGTTGCACTATCCCTCTTCCAAACTCTCTAAATAATACATTCTTATCGTTCTACCTGGGCACACTCTCACTCTTCTATTCTCATTCTAAATCCCAAACCTCCCCCATGATTTTTAACTCAATATCATTTTTTTTCTACCACACACCAATTAAAAAAATACATATATGATCTATTATACCTAGTTCCATAATTGTTTTCCCTTGTCCTCTCGCTGGATACAACAATGAGGTAGCCCCTTGTTCTTCTATGCCTTCTCTTTTCCTTATCTTTCCATTAGTTGTCAAAATCAACATTTTCTAACATTAAAAAGGTCATGTCTTAACACACTTTTATCAAGTTGAATGAAGCTGTGATCCTATTGGGAGTGTTTTTAGGCTAGCTTAGACTTCCCATTATCAACTCTAGCCACTTCTTACCTAGTAGCATCCAATATTACCTAGTTCTCCCCTTGTCTTCTTGCTCTCCTAGTGCTCCATGCTCTCCTACATCCTCTTCCTCTTTTCCTAGTCCTTCAAATGCTTGGGGAAAGTATTGCCTCTCCTCCTTAGCTATTCTTACTTACACCCCTTTTTCTCTATTTTTATTTGGTCATAATATCGATGGGTCCCTTCTAGGTCATTATCTCAAGAAAGAACCTACTTAAGATAACCTCTACCTAGTTAGGATAAACTATCACTTCTTTCGTCACTTTTCCAAGATGTCCCCCTTAATGGTCACAGTCCATAGCTTGCAACTATGGAGCCCCTCCCAATGGTGACATCATATCTTCCTTTGATCCTCTCTCCTCCATTGGTATACCATTGGTATTTAACACCTCTATGTTTGCATTGAACTTAGGTTGATGCATGCCACCTCCTACACTTGCATAAAATACCCCATTGATGTATGCCACCTCTCATTCTTGCACTAAATCTAGTATATCATGTGTTGTTTGTGTGCTTTTAATGACTCTATATTACTAGTTTATGATGCCTATTATGCTCACACTCTCCAGATTATCATATGTCACATGGGACTCATGTTATGTCCTTGAATAGTGTATGGCTCCTTAATGACTACACTAATCCTAGAACAATGTATGTCATTTGTTACGCTCACTTTAAATCCAAGTTGCCATATGTCACATTTATTCTTGTGATAATCCTATATTAGAGTGTGTTTCCTCTCTCACTCATGTTCACTCTTAGTCAGTTTATGTCAACTCACACCTTTTTCCAATTTCATGTCA